>JASDQU010196113.1:7045-19590 GCA_032191745.1 Picea mariana | reverse complement strand
TTCTAGAAGGTCTTAGGCTTAGGGTTTATATTCTGAGCTAGGCGATGATTGGTTTAGGGTAATGCTTAAGGTTTGATTTAGGTGCTGAAGACTTAGGGCTAAATAGGCTGACTCCATCAACCACCTTTATCGCGATGTGCCCTTCAGGTCGCACCACGTGCGCAAAGGGTGCCACTCGCCTCTGGAATTTTGTTGTGCGACGTGCCCTTCAGGATGCACCACGTGCTCCAAGGGTGCCACTCGCCTCTGGAATTTTGTTGTGCAACGTGCCCTTCAGGATGCACCCAGTGCTCCAAGGGTGCCACTCGCCGACTGAACTGATTGGTAGAACTCTATAACCCCTGGAGTCAAAACTCCGCCAGGTGAGCTAGTAGGAGACTAAAGGCTCTAAGGAATAAGGCCCCTGCCTTATTGCGCGCCCCTTAGAATCATCGTGAGTGACTGTCGCAGTCGGCCCTCACGGCATCGTGGGTCCTCTCGAACTAGGTAATCGTTAACCTACAGATCGAGCCACGGCGGGAGTGCTAGCAGGCGGTGGCAGGGCTGCTGTCCACCCCTCTCCCTCAACCTCTCTACAATTGTGTGTGGCCCTTTTACTCCATATGTGAGTCAAGTCGGCAAGCTATCGTCAGCCTGCATCACCAATAATCATGTCAGAAATGTCTTCATCAAATCATCAAATCAAATCAACATCATAATAACATATCAACCCAAAAGCACACTCCCTAAATCAGTCCGGAGTCCAAGGGGGTCTACCGATGCCTCCGCATCCTCAAGGTCACAAACCTGCACACTCAATAAACTGAGTCAATAGCACCTGTCTACATGAATAATAACACCTCATATCCTCTGTCAATCACATCATAATCATATACAAAAGGTCTAACATCAAAAGGGTCTAGATCACTTGCGAGAAAGTGTCCTCAAATAATAAGTGGTCTCAGTGCGCCAGAGCGGGATGTTACATGGTTTTTACTTTAAAGTTTATTATTATAATTTTTTTATATAAGGTAATTTTCTTAAGGGTAGACAAAATTTTACCCCTAGAGAAGTTTTAGACTTAGGACTTAGATTCTGAACTAGGCAACATTTTAATTAGGGAAGTTGTTTTTTTTTAATTTCTTAAAGAGATATTAGTCTTAGGGCCATCTAGGTTTGTTCCTTTAACATCATCAACATGACGTTCCCTTCAGGACGCACTACGTGCTCCAAGGGTGCCACTCGCCTCTAGTGTTTCTTTTGCACGACGTGCCCTTTAAGATGCACCACATGCTCCAAGGGTGCCACTCGCCTCTTGACTGATTGGTAGACATCAATAACCCCTGGAGTCAACACTTCGCCAGGTGAACTTGTGGGAGACTAAGGGCTTATAAGGAATAAGGGCCCCACCTTATTGTGCACCCCTTAGAATCATCGTGAGTGACTATCGAAATTTTCCCTCACAACATCGTGGATCCTCTCGAACTAGGCAATCATTAACCTACAGTTCGAACCATGACGAGAGTGCTAGTAGGTTGTGGCAGGGCTGCTGTCCACACCTCTCCCTCAACCTCTCTGGTAGTCATGTGTGGCCCCTTTAATCCATATGTTAGTCTGGTCGGCAAGCTATCGTTAGCCTACATGATCAACAATCATGTCAGACATGTCCACATCATATCATCTAATCAAATGTACTAAAATCACAGTAAAATAATCAAACCCCAATAGCACACTCCCTGACTCAATCCAGAGTCCAAGGGTTCCGTCGATGCCTCTACATCCTCAAGGTCCAAAACCCTACACACTTAGTAAAACCGAGTCAATAGCACCTGTCTATGTCAATGGAGTAAAACATCAGGTCATCTATCATAATGCCTCATAATCAAGAACAAATGTTTTAATATCATAAGAGTCTGGATCACTTGCGAGCAAGTGTCCTCAAAGAATAAGTTTTCTCAGTGCACCAGAGTGGGATGTTACATCATTTAAAAAAAATTCATAAAACATCTCGATGCCTAGCATTACTCTTTGAGCCTTAATACTAACCTCAAGAACAACATCTTTTTGGCGCCGTTGCCAGGGAGAGGCAAAAAAAAATCCAAATCAAGGATTTAGAGGATCAAGAAGAACGCATTTATTTCCTAGCATGCATGGAACCATACAATACTTATCCTTTGTTTGATATCTATGATGAATGTGATCTTGAATTTGATGAGCAACAAATTATTTATTTTCCTTTAGAGAGTTCTGTTCAGTAGGAAAAGTATCATTTGCAGTATAAAAACAATCAGCCTGTGTATGACAGTGATGAAGAAGATTCTTAGACATGCGATAGAGAAGATAAGGAGGGGCTACTGGAGCAGTTTATTTCTCCTTCCTATTTAGCAACTGATGAGAAGCATACTAGTGAGCCTCAATATGACATTCTCGAGCCAGGAAAAGAAAAGACCAGTAGTGGAGAAAGTGTGCAAAGGTTTTTCATGTAGCTAGGCCAGCAAGAGAAGGTATCACTTGATTCTGAAAATTATTTATCTTTCCATGATCCAATGGCTGTTTGGTTGGAGTATTTCCTTCAAGAGGTCCAAAACGTTGCAACATTTTGTGTGCAACCAAACTTCAACAGTAGCTGCAAGCTACCTATTCATTCTTTTCTACAAAAAAATTTATTATATTTTCATTCCTTCATAAAGCATAAAATAAGGTATGTTAAGAAATCCACTATTTGAATGGCTCCATTGGAAATTCCATATTAATTGATCAGTGGAATTTCCCCTGATTAGTATAGGTCCAATGTATATAAATAAGTTTTCCAAATCAATTTTTTGTTTCAACATACTAGTTCAGCGTTTTATTTCAGTAGTTTCGTTCTTAGTTTGGCATCTAGTAGGGTTCAGTTTTTAGGCATTATGACTCCATAGCCCAATGACAAGGTTCAAAGTTGGATAGGGTTGATTTTAGGTCGGAGAAGGATGAAGACACATGGTCTACTGTTCTTGGTGGTTTGGAGAGTAGATCTTGTTGAACAGGAGATGAGGCTTAAGAAAAWCTCGACAGTCACCTKTTCATTTTTTTTATTTCTCTAAAAGAAGGTGATAAATAAGTAATATTCCCTATTGAAAATTCACAAGAAAAATAAGGCATGAGTCCCTAGTCTTCTTATAGTCCCAATAAAATTGAAATATTCTTTTTGAAAGGAATATAAAGGGAGTTTTTCTCATGATAATATTATCACTTGACTTGAGAATCATAAATGTATAAAATTATAGTGTCATGTCAGTAAATTGAAAAGCCATCTCTAAAACTAAAACAAAAATAATAATAAATAAACTCAAAAGAAGTTTGAACTAATTACATAAACTTGTGTAGGATTAGGATTTTTGCTGATTCAGATCCTTGAAAATTGTGATTGGGTAATTTTTTACCTATCCTCAAGTTCTTATCCACTTCAGATTTTATTTCTCCTTTCTTATTTTATTTAGTCTTCATAGAAACAAAGAACCTTACCTTGGCTCTGAAAACTTAAAAAACATATTTTCAAAAAAAAAATTGGCTAAAATCTTTATGTTCCTTTGATTTTAATTGAAAAAGTATGTCTAGGCTAATACCGACAATTTTAGTTCTGATATCAGATTTTAAACTGACAAATTGATCAATGTTTATCCCTGAAAAGATTAAAATTCCCATAAAAAAACTTCCCCATACGCTATGATGTACTGAAAATCGGAAGAAAGTTGGTTTCAGAGTGTTCTTAAAATTATCGAGAGACCTTCTTTTTAGCCTAAAGATTTTAAACAGGTATCATCCCTTGTATGTTACATACAGGTTGATTGCCCACACTTCAAAAATATTAAATTATAAGAGAGCTGGTGATAGGAAATTCATAATTTGATTTCCCCCATATCATCAAAGACAAATGGTGAAAGGAAATTTGTAATTCGATTGCCCCCATTTACCGATTTCCCTCATCTCAGCAAAATGAAGTGGTGAAAGGAAATTCAATGGGAGACATAGATAACTTCACTGGGGTACTGAACATGATCATTGGAAGTGAAGCAATATCTATGATATCTGTAAGGTTGTCATACATATCTATATTTCATACTATGTTATCTAGTTCTCTTTCTGATGATTTGTACATCCTGGACCAACTAGGGATTCCCTAAGTAAATATGTTAGATCTGTTGAACCTTGAATCAAACAAAGTCAGTTGAAGCCTGATATTCTAGTTAAAATTATTTTGATTATCTTAAACAATTCTAAAATCAGTTTTAGGAAAAGGAAAATTTAAATGGACTAACTTGAAATTTATTATTGAGTATGTTTTGAAAGTCTTGGCCCTTGGATAATTTCATTTTTCTATGCATAATTAAATAAAACTAGAAAGCGTTTTTCAAAAAAAATAATGACTCCATTTTCCCAATAAAGGAACTTGGTATACTATTGTTTCATGCGTCATAGGGATCCGCAATCCCAAGATGGATCTTATGTTGGAACACATTTACTTTTGAGATTTTGAGCTTTAGATTTTTACTCATAGAATTAAAATTTTCACCCAAAAAGAAAAAGAAACTTAAAGAGTCGCCTTTTAAATTTAAATATAAATCCATCGCTTGTTGAAAAGGCACTTATGATATCCACCATCAATTAGCTACTCTAATTTTATCAAATGGTCTTAATGATCTCTGAACCATAGAAGTTGCTCGAGTTTGAAAGAAAGTCACTAACGTTCGCTTTAGATCTTAACGCTTCGGGTATTCCAGCAAGTCTAAACATTTGAAAACCATGAATTCGATGAAATTTCGAAGTACTTAAGGCTCATTCAAGGTTTAAAACATGATAAAGTAAAACATAAAAGTAATTAATAGGATATTATGTTCTTCGTGAATTTTACCTTCAGGAGATTTATACCCTAATTGTATCCAACACTCACGAACAACGAAGTATTAACAATATGTATGATTGGTTACATTTCGTGATTTGAATTGAAATTAACATTTTTGTTTAGTGAAGAGCTTACATAACTCTCTTTATTATAGCCAGGCTAATCTTATTTCCTTAAGGATTGTGGTGCCATGAGAAGTTGCAAGAAATCTTGACGGATCAGGTTTCATAATCTAGTGGAACGAAAAATCAATTCGAAAGATGGATCAACTAAGAAAAGGACCAAATATAGAAGGGAAGGTGATAAATAGACAGAAAAGGGAGCACAAACTCTCCAGAAGTGCTAAGTCTCTAGAGTGCAGGATCTCTTGTTGCATGTCCTTTTGATTTCAACGATGAAGATTTACTTCGGAACTCTGGGCTTCAAGATTTATCTCTTCACACATCTAGCTTTCTTTCGAAGTGGTTATTCCCGAAGTGAGAGATCAGGCGTCGCATGTCATTTTGATTGGGAGGGCTGAGATTTACTTCGGAACTCTGGGTTTCAAGCATTCTAAGATGCATAACATCACAAATCCGTTAGAGTACAGGATCTCTTGGTGTGTTTCCTTTTGATTTCAACGACGAAGATTTACTTCGAAACTCTGGGCTTCAGTTGTTCAGAGGTACAAATATCTGAAGCACATGATCTCCTGCCACATGTCCACTTCTATCAATGGTCCATATGGGTGTCGGGTCTTCAGGATTTCTCGACCCAACACTACCTGCCTTCCCCCCGGAGTATGAAATAGTCAAATACAGGGATCGTCTGACACGTGTCTCCTACTCAGATCGATGGACAAGAATTTCATGAAATTTGCTCTATCTTCTCTACATATGACCAAAAGTTGTGACCTTGAGTCAAACTTTGGGCACTTATATTACTTTGCGAAGATCTAGCATCTTATATTGATCTCACCCAGATCAATGGCCGAGGTGATTGCAAGGTGCAGAGTTGAACGAGGTTTAATTTTGAGAGGTGGTCCTGCAATTTAAACTGTGGTTTTCTCTCGGGGTTATGTGGCATCACCAGATGGATTGCGGGATGAAAACCAGGTTACCTCAAAACCATTTATTTGTGCCCCTGTAAAATAGAAAACCTGTTACCCCTCTCCACTTGTCTCCACTCTTACTACACATCACCTCCTAGAGGATGCACCACCTTCCCATAATGAGCCCGTGTGGACCTAGCTATCCAATCGTCATCACAACAACTTCAAATGAAATTATTTACCCCAGTAAACGCATACGAAGGGACATATGGTAATGAAATAGGATGGCAAATACAATAAGCTAGGATTATGGAAACCTTCATAAACATTTGTACCCAGTTAAATGAATAAAAAAAAGAAAGCGTATTTGAGAAAAAACAAAGGGACAGATGAAGCACCAGTACATTGAATAAAAATACAATAATATTTTCATGTTGTTGATATTCCATTTTTAGGAAGATATTATGGGAAGTCCAACAGTTTTCAATTGAGACATTTTTTGTATAAATAGATAGATTCTATATCTATCAAAGGGGGGCACCAAGATAGCCCAGGAGCCTTTTGGCCTGGGTATGTAATGCAGTCTTTTCAATAATACTTAAAAAAAGAAAAGAGATTTTATACCTTGTTATGTTAGATTTTTTCTTCTTCCCGTGTTATTGTTTCTCAAGTTTACATGGATACTTTTCTTCTTTCCATTCATTTATTCAACCTGTAATGGTTACAATTCAGTGAGACTTTTGTTGTGGCTAATTTAAAGCATTTCTTCAAGTGCAAATTTTCCTCTATTTCGTTGTGAGAAAAACAAGACCTGCATCTTAAGTTTTTTTCCTTATTTACAAGTTTTATTTGTTCATAGATTTTCCTCTGTCTTGTTGTGAGTGAGAAAAGACCTATGTCCAAATATTTGAAATTTGGTGTTATTTCTTCTACTAAAAGGGAAGACCAGATTTATTAGAATTGGATACCTAGTTCTTAATTTTAGTTTTATCTTCTCATATATTCTATCCATCCTCATAATTTTTAAATGGATTTAACAGAAGAGGTCATGCCTTTTTATTTCTGATTTTTAATGGTTGAAAGGTTCTTATAGACCTAGCTCTCGAAGCCTCCAATAACTGATCAATCGCCCATTATTAGCTTTTTCAAAATGTGCTAAGGCTTGGATCTATTAGAGTCTAGGGTCAACTGTTGCGACAACAGTTCCCATGATTTTGTGGATGAACATCAATATATAACAATTTTTTCCTATTAAAGTTTACGGAAGCATAATCATCCATGCACATACTATACAAAAATGATATGTTTGTATTTTAAAATATTTAAGTAATCAAAGTCACTATAAAGAGGAACACAAAATGGCATAAGTGTCATTGATTTTTTGGGAGGAAAATATACATGTGAAAGGATAAACAACTCAAGATTTTCAACATCTATGACTTGGATATCATATAACTATTACCAGAGAAAGAGAATTTGGTTTCATCATCGAGCACATACATGGACGACATCCAAGTGTCATACACAAATATCGGTTGTAACAGGTTTGGTATTTCATTTGTAGATGGATAATAAGAAGGGGTAATATCATGAATGTGGGTTACAGTTTTGTGAGAATGGTGTCATCAAAATTCCTAGTGGCCTTTCTCCGGCCGAACTCCTAATTCTTTTGGCCGAAAGGATAATGTTTTCGACCGAAACAATTTTCGGCCAAAACTTTTGATGTCAAATTGAACGGTACTGTGAAAGTGCCCTTAACTATTGTGTACAAAATTATTCAGACATATTTTTTTCATCTGGTAACATCTTTTCAGGAGAAATATTTTTTGGCCGAAAGATTCCTTCAACCGAAAATGTTTTCGTCCGAAAAAACCTTTCGACTGAAATCCTTTTTATATATCACCCACCCATAGGCCATATGATAGTTTTTAAAAATATTGAGAGTCTTTTGAACATTCTTTGGTGGTGGTCATTGAAATTAGTTGGTGGTGGAAATTGGCGTTCATTGGTGGTATTCGTTGGCATTTGTTGGTGGCAGTCATTGGTGTTTTTTTGCATGTGTGTTTTAAAATGTTTTGTAGGTATTTTTAATTTTTGTTAGTAGTTAATTATAGAATTCTCTGAATTCACCCTGTCCATGTACATGGATAGGGACAAATTCATCTCTCTCCATTTGCATGGACAGGCTCGAATTTGGGTCTATCCATGCATATGAATAGGGCCGAATTCAACGTTCATTGATGGCGATCGTTGGCATTTTTTTGCAAGTATGATTTAATATTTTTTTTAGGTAGCTATTATTTGTTTTAGTAGTTAATTATAAAAATCGACGAATTCAACATGTCCATGCACATGGACACGGCCGAATTTGTCCATGTCCATGTGCATGGATAGGCCTAAATTCAAGTGCATTAGGTGCAAGGGATTATTCTACCTCACAACAAGAGAAACCATCCTGCAAAGAATTAAATAGACAACAATCCATATATTAATTTCCCTATATTCCCTCTAAACTCAACTAGGTCGTCCTTTGTTATCACATCAATCAGAGGACAGGAGGGTAGCAACCCCATATAATCCAGAAACAATATACCCTTATAGAAACATATAAACAAACCACTTGCAAATATTGGCACACCGCAATATAGACACTACCCTCACAAGTTTCTTTGTTCATTTATGAGGAAAATCACTAGGAACAAAGAGTGTTTATTATCCCACTAGTAACCTCCTTTATTCACCAACAAATATTCTTGTTACAACAACAACAGATCAAGGGAGAGATAGAAAGACAAAATTATGGGAAAACAAAAACCAAGTTGAATTTGATGAATCAAAATTACTAGTTTACCCAAACCGGGGATACCTATAACCAACAATAGATTAACCAGTAATAGGATGCAAATACATACACAAAAAAAAGGAAAACAACACCATCTAACCTCTTTTGTTGAAACCAAAATAATGCAATATTTGACCTATCAAACCTTTACGAATTAAATCTTGGTGGTCAACATACCTATTAGGGACCAAAACCCAACCTTTATAGTAGAGGGATAGAAATGAGAGCGAGTATTCATCCCTGTCCATGTGCATTGACAGGCCCAAATTTGGCTTGTCCATGCACATGGATAGGTTCGAATTCAACCATGTCCATGTGCATGGACATGGTTGAATTCGGGCTTGTCCATGCGCATTAACAGGGCCAAATTCGACAAATAAAACTATAACCCTCGTCAATTCTCCGACCTGTGAAGAATACACCAACTTAAATTTTATCCAAACAATGAGGATACGACTGCAACCATATGCTTATATTTATTATCATTAACCATATTCAATAGGTTCCTTGGAGAAACCAATTTATGTTATACTGAATGGAAATAAGAAAGGAGCATACCTTAGGCACAAGTACATCCATGGCAGAAATAGTCTTTCCATCATCATTGAACCAATTGTAAAATTCCTTGATATATTTTTGATAATTGTACACAATTGTTGGGGTTTTAAATATCTCCTTTGTTAAATATCTGCATCAATTTAGACAATAAAACACTAAAACAAGTTCCCATCTTTTAACCTTTGCAAATAACCAGATGCAACAACTTAAAAAATTTAAATGGTATAAGAAAAACAATATTTGGCATTTTGATTTTTAACATAATGTCCAGGTGGTGATTTTTTCTTACACACCTCTCATGCTCCAATGCTAAATCAATTCCCCACTCCACCTTGTTATCAAACTTCTTATTTGTAACCTATTTTTTTTCAACCACATGCCACAATTATCAGGCCTTCCTTGTGTCTGGAAACTTAGAAATGCCAGAAACTCAAAACTATAAGTATCTATGCATACACCCAAGCCACAAAAAAATCATAACCTTTTCTATAAGTTGAACTACCTCTTTGTAGGTGATACATGTAAATGCAATATTTGCCACCGAATGAAGTCTATCTATAGCATTATTATCAATCATTTTTTACATGAATTCCATATCAGCAAAGCAATTGTCAAGAAACCATTGTCGGGTTTGTCCATGTACGTGTATAGATTTTGATTTCAAAGAATAAAGTGGATAGGCAAGAGAAAGTAGTAGAAACGTTTTGGTTTAAACTATCTCAAATTATAAATTATGCGAGCATTTACTTTTCATATACAAATTTTTACTTACATTTTTTTGATTGTCTTTATATCTTATCCTTTTTTTTTAAAAACGTGCAAGAAACTTTTGGGTATTGTTAATTCTATATTTCTTAAGAGTAAGTTTTTTACATTGTGTTCAAACTTCTCAATTTTTTCTTTCCCCTTTATATGCATTTCTTTGTAAAGAAAATATGTAAAATAGTTGCATTATATCCCTAAATTAATGTATATAGTTAGTGAAAGATCCATTAGATAGTAACTTGATTTGGCTTTTTGATAAATCTATCCCTTTAGCAATTCCATTTAAAACCCTAATATTGTTAACACAATAAATGAATTTTGTTAACAATTCTTATTCTTTGAAATCATGAAGAAGTTACATACTATAATCATACCTCATCCCCTTATAGAAAACAAAATTTATATATATAAATATACCTCTATGTATCAATCAAATCTAGCAAACCAAAATTGATAAGTTCATAAGAATCAAAATCAAAAGAATTCGAATACAAGTATGAATTTAATAGTTCCTTCAAACAACATTTAGTTATAGTGTTTAGGATTTCAACCATAGATAGTTTCATGGGAATAAAAAAAATTCATCCCATCAAGATAAATACCCAAAACTCGTAAAATATCGTCAAGTTGAGAGCCAAGATCATGCAAATGCAAGCCAATTTGTTTATAGCCTCATCCTCACTAGACCTATAAGAAGACTAAGGGTTAACCCTAGACATGATGATGTAAAATAAATTGAATTACCCAATCTGTAGGGAGATTCATATGTTTAATTTGTTCCAAGGTGGAGAATAAGCATGTAAAGTCATGCCCATGTAGGTCAAGAAGAAGCCAATTCCACATGAGGCAATGGGTGAAAGTCCATAATTGAAAAACCTTGGACACATCCACTAGTCATGATGGCTCATCCATGAATTAAGAAAAAACCCCTAGACCAATAGGGGAATGGGAAATAGGGTGTGTTCTCATTGAACCTAGTTCAAAACGCAGCCTGAAATTAGATTTGTTAGGAGAGGAATTACAAGTAAAACTATAGTTCATTTTCTTGTCATGAATTGTTGAGAAGTAACAAACCAAGAAAACAACTTCAATTACTAGAGGAAAATTAAAAATTAACCAATATCCTAATGGTTATACATACATGGTAGAGAAACCTAACATTGGTGCATGTCACCTCCCTTTCACCAAACCTTCTTTTGAATTGGTAAAATAGATTTTCATTGGGAAAATATATTAATATTCAGGTGAGTATTCTTGGTGAGTTTTGTCACAAGTATGTGCCAAAAAACCCTAATTTGATTGGTTGTATTCTTAAAGGTATATGAATTCAATATATATATATATATGAAATAAGGATTCATGCATGCAACACCATAACTCTTATGAAAACAAAATAAGAAAGTAAGATATTTTGAATTCACCACTGGAAGATCTAATATTTAGATCATAATAAATAATATCATATTTGGATCATATTTTGAATTGACACTTCCATGGGTTGAACAACCCTTACCTATGTTTCTTGAAGTAGGGTTGATCAACCCTTCCTTAGGATCTCCCTCAAAAAGAATATTTTTCTTGAGAAAGGGTTAACCAACTCTTACACATGCTCCCCACAATCAAAATACTATGCTCAAGGAAGGTTTGATCAACCCTTCCTTAGGTTATCCCTTGACAATAATTTTATCCTTGAGGAAGGATTTGCATACCCTTCCCTATGCTCCCCTGCAATGAATATATTATTCTCAAGGAAGGGTCAGTCGATGCTTCCCTATTTTCCTGCTTGAAGAAAATACTATGCTTAAAAAATGGTCATTTGACCCTTCTGTTGGATCTTTATCAACATGAATATTATTCTTGTGGAAGGTTCAAAAAATTATTCAAGGATGTTCTTTTACAATTTCAAACTCTTTAAGAAATTTTATGTTATTTTTCCTTGTTTCAATTTTATTGGATACATTTATTGAAGTTCTTTTAGTAATTTGCAAGTTCATATATCATATATCTTAATATTCTATAAGGTACTAGTTTTTATCCTTCCATCATATTGCATCACCATCTAGGTTTATAGCCTTGGCTTAGAACCATAGAACCATAGATCTAAAATATAAATATCCCACCTTAGATTTGGGGAAAATTTGGCCTTAGACTCGATAACTAAGAACTTCTCAATAAATTCTTCAATATGCATGTCCCTCTAGAAAAATGCATGAGCCAAATTTCATTTGTCTCATCCAAGTTGCAAATTTCTATTTGAGTTAATGCATGTCTAAAAAATCACTAAAATCCCCTCTAAAGTTTTTACCAATCTATATTTCTCCCAAAGTATGAGCTACCCCATCTAGATGCTAGAGTGTCACATTCAAATTATCCTCTTGGTTGTACATGGGTTACACCTTGAACGTGAAATTAACTAGTAAAATTCACCACCAAATTTTTCTTGTGATATCTTCATCTAAATATTGTATATGGGAATTTAGGAGTTTCAA
>JASDQU010196108.1:4564-16440 GCA_032191745.1 Picea mariana | reverse complement strand
TTTAAAGAACATATCAGCAGTTTAAAATCAAACTCAAAATTAACAAATAGAACATTTGTCATTTAAAGCTTTCATATCATGTCATATTGTGACATATGAATATATCATTTTATGATGTATCATATATCCCATATGGACGTATGGATTCACCTATTTGAGTTTCTAATTGGATACTTAGATGTGGCATTATGTTTCTTCGTGTTTAATCATGATTCATCAATCATAAAATGACAAGTGTTTTACTCGTTTCTTTATTTTTTATTATGTTCGGGGGGTCCTTGTACCCTACAACCCCATGTTTTCCCCTGAATTTTGGGGGTCTCTCCAGCTATCCTGGAAACTTGCCCCCTATCCGTGAACCTCAATGAAACATGGAAGCTAAGATTATTTGAGCTTAGTTGGCTGCTAATAAAATCTACTTTACTTATAGTTGCTCATGAGATGTTTTGATGCATGTTAAAGAATTCCATCATGTTTACCAAATCTTTTTCTCATGCTTCTCTTCTTCTGCTTTTCATCTCCCCTCTTTAATGAATATGGATAAGTTTCATATCAATCAAATTGCCTAGTTCCAAGGTGTCAATTGGGTCTAGCTCGAGTGGTTGGAGGAGAAATGTATCCTCCCCACCCAGGTTCAATTTGTATTTGTGACATGTGCACATTTTATGAGCAAATTGTTGATGGAGGCTCTTTATCAGCCCATTGTTAATTGGGGCTGATAAGGGGATGATAAGGTACCAGTAACCTCATCCTCGCTTACGGGCTTGAGGGTGGGACGATTTGTGTTCAAGGGGGAAAAATGACTCATTCCAAGGTTGCTATAAAATGACCAAGCTATTTCTTTTTAACTTAAACTATAATTTACACCTAAAATCGGTCCTCTTCACTGCAACTGACACGGTAAATTGAGTAAGTTAGACGAGATTCCAGGTACAAATGTTAACTAAGCCTAGTTAAACAATATGTGGTAGGCCGCACTAGGTCACACTGAACTGACTACCGGAATCAACTTCTACTTCAAGCGTTTTAATAAATTTATGTCATGTCAGAGAAAAATTAGCTTAACAAATAGATAATTCTATCCATCCATCTGCAAATGGAATTAAGAAGGGTGATCTTATTCGTATTCCAATGTTAGTGAACGTAGTTGTTACTCTAATTCCAATGCTGGTACACCTCACTGTAAGTCTGCAGTCATTTTCCTCTCCTGTTTACTTGAATTAGGGCATCATTTGACCGTAAGTTAGGGTAAATAAAAGTCAAATTGTGTTGAACGTTTATTTATCCATCATCATCTGGCCCGCGAGATGCTGAGATTAACCTCAACAGCACGCCAGTCCATGCCCAGATTTAGGGCCTCTGGAAACGAATGTATCATTCATTGCTTCAATGACTTTAATAGTGTCTATTAACTGCATTCATCCATTTGTTCTGCAAACAAGTAAACTGTTTTATTGAGATGGGGTTAAGCTTCAAACCTGTGACGTGATGTGATGAAGAGGAGGATGTTGCTTCTGGTCGCTCCAATATATATCTTCACTGCGTTGATTGAATGCCTACAAATTTTCTTCTGTATTCTTCGGCTTCAGTCAAATAACGAAACTGGCATTCACAGACAACGTAGCCTGTGTTTCTCCCACTCGCCTTCAAACCGCAGTTTTGCAAACACTGGGTCAGGTTAAAGCCATCGCTAGGGTTGAGTTAATTGCACTGTCACGGTCCACAAATGAGATGAGCTACATATTCTTTACTTGTGGACTGCGAGGTTACATCATAATGTTTAAAGTTGGGTCTAATAAATCTTTCCAAACTAGATTGAGGACAAACATAACAACTACAAAATAAATTTATTTTTTTAAAATTATAATGGAGAGGAGGAATTAAAGTCGGGTCTAATAAATCTAATAACTATAAAATACATATATATATTTTTAATTTATAATGTTTAAAGTTAGGTCTAATAAATCTTTCCAAATAAACATAACAACTACAAAATAAATTTATTTTTTTTAAATTATAATGGAGAAGAGGAATTAAAATTGGGTTTAATAAATCTTTTCAAACTAAATTGAGGACAAACATAACAACTACAAAATATATATATTTTTTTTAAATTATAATGGAGAGGAGGAATTAGACTTTTTATTTTCCACCGGTATATGTTATGATAATGTTTAAAGTTGGGNAAGAATTACAAAATATATTTATTTATTTTTAATTATAATGGAGAGGAGAAATTAGACTTTTTATTTTTCACCTAATGGTATATGTTATCATAATGTTTAAAGTTGGGTCTCATAAATATTTCCAAACAAAATTGAGGACAAACATAATAACTACAAAATAAATAAATAAAAATTAAATTATAATGGAAAGGAGGAATTAGACTTTTTATTTTCCACCCAATGGTATATGTTAATGTTGTAATAGGATATTAGTCTTAAAAGTGAAGGAAAGTGGTTGATTGTTCTTCATTCGTTAAAGATTGAAAAAGAGATAAAAGATCTTTTTAGCATGTTACTCATCCTTGTTCTTAATTTTTTTGTCCGGTGATGTAGAGTTATTTCCTAGCATTATCCACTAACCTTATAGGTTTTATTGTGAACATTTCCGTGAGATCCATTTAACCAAGGAGGCTAGGAGCCATGTACATGTCCAATTCCAAATCACTTTGAACAAGGATAAGGGAGCACACTTTAATAGTATGAGATAGTTTGTTTAGTATCTTGTTCGTTCATTTATCCTTTGTTACACCATCCATTCGTCAAATTTAGTTGTCCAATTCTCATATGTTGCATCGTCTATCTATATTTGTCATATGCATGCTAGAGATTGTTACTATAAGCTTCTTCAAAGCTAGAAGCTTATCCATCTTTTCACACTTAGTGTTTTTGTTCATAGAATGCTATGTCCAGGAAAATCATTGACAATTTTGTTTCTCACGGAGGTTCCAGGCACATATATCTCAACTAAGTATGTATTTTCGATCTTTTACTAGCTCTTCGTCAACCTTTGGATTGTGTGATGATTTTGAGAAACATTTTTTTTGTTATTTTCATTCAAGAATTGGTACTGGGAGAGGTTTTTATGGTTGGCATATAAAATATCTTTGCATGCTTGTTGTTTGCATTCATGGAATGATATTCTAGGAATCATCGATGATTTTGGTTCTCACAAAGTTTTCAAGCACATATATTTCAAGTATGTATTCGTGCCCTATTTTCAGTGCTTCGTCGAATTTTGTGTTGCATAATGAGTTTAAGGAACAAGCACTAAAAGGAAAATAGGGTTTTAATATTACGATATTGGGCAAAATTCTCAAAAAAAGATCCATAAAAACATTCGCTAATGGTTGTGTTTCTTGTTGTCACATACTCAGATGGCTTACTTGGCCATCAAGGTACTCCATGCAAAATTCTTTCTTTAATTAACCAACCATTAGGATAAATTCAAACACTAACAATAATTTCATTTTGAATTCATATGCATTAGCAATATAGTAGTGGAATAACAATGCATAATTTTGAATTCATACATTGCCCATTAAACTAAAGGCACCACACATCATATTGAAAACATAAAGCATTCTAATAGAGATAGATCTGATTACTTGTCTATAAATGAATACAAGTCCACCAAACTGGTTTCTAAGGAGTGATTTTCCACCCAGCCATATGAATCAATGATGATTTCCACCCCTAAGTCAAGCCATGATAACATCGAGGTGAAGGAAACTAGTCAAGGACTCTCATATCACTCACCCAACCCAATTGATCTTGGGTTAAGCCAAATTATTTACCACATAACACTCCAAACAACAATCTATCTATCACAACCATGGCACCCCCTTCTATTGCCCCACACAACACAAGGAAGATATTTCCCTTCTCTACTCAACAATCCCTGGTGAATCTTTTTCCCTCCAATGCTCTTTAGTGTGTGCAAAAGGAGTCCAATCTATTATCTCTCTTTAGGGATAACCCAACAAAGTTTTACTTAGCTCTTAAGCACTCAATGAGTAGAAATCTATAGGGAAAGGGGTGGTTTCCTAAACAATCTAGCCTCTATTCTCATTTGCAACCATTCATCTCTCTCTCTTGAGTCCATCATATTCTCTTCCTCAACTCTATATAGTCACTTACATGTTCAAATCTCAAAGAATATAACACATACACAACAATATGCACATTATGGATATGCACTTCTATATATATGAAAGGTATATGGAAGTTGGTGCCTTCTGTAAATGCACATATATAGAAGTGAACACCTTCTATAAGCACATATTTACAGAAGCTAATGATCCAGGTGGATATTGTTGGCCACCCACCTATTCCAACTGGCTCCTCTTGACAGTTTTTAGTTCAACACGTTCTTCTGTACTTCTTTGTAATTGTGGGTTCTACACTTTCGGGGTTGTCTAAATCCCTACACATATTCTAAGTGGATACTGGTGTCCTCCCACCTAATCCAACTGGCTTATTTTGTATGTTTTCATGTCATCACATCTTGTTATACTTCCAGGGCTGTTTTGGGGCCCTAAACAATGTTTTTTTGGCTCGCCACAATCAAATTGTAGACAAAGTCATATTTTGACGGCATAATGCGTATCTCTCGAAAATACCTTTCCAATGGGCTATCACGCACCTAAAACGGAGGTTGTATGCAAAAATTACGACCCTGGGAAGTTAAGGTACCAACTTACCCATAGGGCCCACATAACTTTTGGCGTTTCATCTCCTAGGGTTAGGTTTTTTGATGTCTAGGGTATTGGCATTCATGAGTAATGTTAAAAAGGCCTCTGGAGCCTCATTGTAATCATTTTTCTTAGAGGAATGCGCGTAGCAGCCACATCTCTTCTTAGAGATAGCTAGCACCATTTGAGCAAGTGTTTCAGTTCTGCAGTTTTACAGTTTCAGCCTATTTCATTTATTCAATAGAAGATATTGTTCACTCGATATCTGTGTTGTTATTCATATCTTTGTGTTTATTGTATTCAGTCTGTTAATCAGTTTGTTTCGCTCCTAAATCTGAATCAGCTAACTTCCATAAATGTGCATATACAGAAGCGTGCATATATGGAAGTCAGCTTTCTTATATGTGCATATACAAAATCTGTTGGCTTCCATTGTACATTTAAGGAAGGAGACTTCCATATATGCACATTTATGGAAGGCGACTTTTGTATACGTTCATATATATGCTCTTACGAAATGTTGTTTCAGTTATTATGGTGGTTATTGGACCTGTTGCTCATTTGCACTATGGTGGATGTTCTATAGGTGTTTTGTCTATTGCTTTGGTTTTTTGGGTTTCACGTGTGGATTTTTGTTCTACTTGTAATTGGCCTATGGTGGTTTCTTGGCTCATGGTTGGTATGGCACAAGAAAAATATCAAGCACATTACACCATGATTTATCTTTAAAAACCCTTACGGGAAAAAACAACCAAAGATATATTTCTTCCCTTAACCAAATCTGGCCAAGTGAGCCTTCACCACTCACCTCCAAACACATTACAATGGAGTATCCTAAGCCTTTTAAAGGATTCATTACATGTAATCCATGGGCACAATACCATGGGTCCGAAACCACCATTGTTTACCTAAAATGGATTTAACTGATTGACCCTTCTACCGAGTCAATTTTAACCAAACAATCCCATTTTCAACTTAACTTGGGGTAATTATCCAAGTCCTACCCCCCTTAATCATAACTTGGTCCCAACCATCTCATATTCTGAGATTATTTCACACATTCCTCCTTAATTGAATATTTAACTTCTTCGATTCAAACATCAAGCTAGTATACGAGTACACCTACCAGCCTCATATTTATCTAAGTGGTTCATTACACAACCTGATCCTACATCATCTCTATGCGCATATACGAAAGTGGTCGCCTTCTGTAAATGTGCATATAAAAAAGCACTTATGTAAATGCGCATATATGGAAGCCAACTTCCACAAATGCAAATATACGGAAGCACACATATACGAAAGCCAACTTCAGTATATGTGCGCTTATGGAAGTTGACCACTTTCGTATATGCGCATTTACAGAAGGCGGCTTCCATATATGTGCATTTACGAAAGTGGCCACCTTCCATAAATGCGTGTATACAGAAGCACACGTATATGGAAGCCAACTTTTGTATATGAGCATCTACGAAAGTGCGCATTTACAAAAGTTTCCTTAGGCGAATGCACATATACATAAGTAAACCACTTCTGTAAATGTGCATATATGGAGGTCACTTCCATATATGCACATATACAGAAATGCACATACACGAAAGTCAACTTTCGTATATACGCATATATTTTGTATATGCCAGCTTTCATATATGCGCATCTATGAAATTTGGCTTCCTTATATGCGTGCTTTCTTATATGCATATTTACAGAAGTTGGCTTCCATATATGCATGCTTATGTAAATGTGCATATATGGAAGTCGTCTTTCGTATACGCGCGCTTCCATAAATACATATATATGGAAGTTGACTTCCATCTATGCACACTTCCATAAATGCGCATATATGGAAGCCACCTTCCGTAAATGCACATATAAAGAAACACGCTTCCGTATATGCACATGTAAGAAAACCGACTTCCATATATGCGCATTTACGAAAGTTGACTTTCTTATATGTACGCTTCCATATATGTGCATTTATGAAAGCTAACCACTTTTGTATCTGCACATTTATGGAAGACAACTTTTGTAAATGTGTGCTTCCATATATGTGCATATATGGAAGTTGGCTTCTGTATACGTGTGCTTCCATATACTAGCATTTACTGAAGGTGACCACTTTCATAAATGCACATATACAGAAGCCACCTTCCATAAATGCCCATATACAGAAGTGGCCACCTTCCGTAAGTGTGCATAAACGGAAGCCAACTTCTGTATATGCACATTTACTAGATATGGTCACCTTCCCATAAGTTGGCTTTCGTAACATGTACTCCCTTATATATGGAAGCTAGCTTCCTTATATGTGTGCTTCCATATATGCGCATTTACTTAAGGTGACCACTTCCATAAATGTGCATATACAGAAGCTGCCTTTCGTAAATGTGCATACAAAAAGTGGTCGCCTTCCATAAGTGTGCATAAACGGACGTTGGCTTCCATATATGCACATTTACGAAAGTTGTCTTCCATATATGCACATTTACAAAATTGCTTCCATAAATGCACATTTACAAAATCCAACTTCTGTATATGCGCATTTACAAAAGGCGGCCACTTCCGTATATGTGCATTTACAGAAGGCGGCCACTTCCGTATATGTGCATTTATGAAAGGTGGATTTCATATATGTGCACTTCCGTAAATGCACATTTATGGAAGCACGCTTACATATATGTGCATATACGGAAGCCACCTTCCATTATTGCGTGTATACAGAAGCATGCATATACAGAAGTCAGCTTCTGTATATGTGTATTTACGAAAGTTGCCTTCCATACATGCGAATTTACGGAAGCACGCATATATAAAAGGCAACTTCCCTATATCCACATTTACAAAAGCATGCAAATATGGAAACACATATATACATAAGTTGTCGTTCGTATATGTGCACTTACAAAAGTGGCCGCCTTCCGTAATGTGCATATACAAAAACCATCTTCCGTAAATGTGCTTATACAGAAGCCTACATATCTGGAAGTCGGCTTCTGTATATGCGCATATACGGAAGTGCACATTTATGAAAACTACCTTCCAACATGCACATTTACAGAAGCGTGCATATACGAAAGGTAATTTCCCTATATGCGCATTTATTGAAGCTACCTTTCATAAATGTGCATATATAGACGCACGCATATACGGAAGCAAACTTTCGTAAATGTGAATATATAGAAGCGTGCATATATGGAAGTCGACTACTGTATATGCACGCTTTCATATATGTGTATATACGAAAGTTGACTTCTGTAAATGTGCATATATGGAAGTGGTCGCCTTCCTTAAATGCGCATATACGGAAGCCAACTTTTGTATATGTCCATATATGGAAGTGGTCGCCTTTTGTAAATGCACATATATGGAAGTCAACTTTTGTATATGTGCATATATGGAAGCCGACTTTCGTAAATGTGCATATATGGAAGTGGTCGCCTTTTGTAAATGTGCATATACAAAAGTCATCACCTTTCGTAAATGCTCATATATGGAAGCACTTTCATAAATGAACATATATGAAAGACAACTTTCGTAAATGCACATATACGAAAGGCATTTTTCGTATATGTTCATATACAGAAGCGCACATATATAGAAGGCGACTTTTGTATATGCGCATTTATGGAAGCGCACATATATGGAAGTCAACTTCCATAAAGGCGACCACTTATGTATATGTGCATTTACAGAAGTGACCACCTTTCGTAAATGCATGTATATGGAAGCATGCATATATGAAAGCTAGCTTTTGTATATGTGCATATACAGAAGCGCACACATTTATGGAAGCCACCATCCATAAATGCATATATATAGAAGTGGTTGGCTTCCATAAATACACATATATGGAAGCACTTTCATAAATGCACATATACAAAAGCATACATATATGGAAGCCAACTTTCGTAAATGTGCATATACATAAGTTGGTTTCTGTATATGCGCATATAGAGAAGGTGGCTTATGTATATGTGCATTTACGGAAGCGTGCATATACACAAGCCAGCTTCCATATATGCGAATATACGGAAGCAAACTTCCATATATGCACATCTATGGAAGTCTACTTCCATATATGAGCATATACAAAAGCTAGCTTCTATATATGCACATTTATGGAAGGCAGCTTCCTTATATGCACATTTAAAGAAGTCTCCTTTTGTAAATGTGCATATACAGAAGCGCACATATATGGAAGTCAACTTTCATAAATGCGCATATACAAAAGCTGACACATACAAAAGTTAGCTTTCGTATATGCGTCGACTTCCATATATATGCATATACAAAAGTCGACTTCCATAAATGCGCATATATGGAAGCGATCGCCTTCCATATATGCACATTTATGGATGCCACCTTCAGTAAATGGGCATATATAGAAGTGGTTGCCTTTTGTAAATGTGCATATATGGAAGTGCTTCCATATATGCATATATATGGAAGTTGGCTTCCATATATGCATATATATGGAAGTTGGCTTCCATATATGCACGTTTCTGTATATGCGCATATGTGGAAGTGACTTTCGTATATGTGCATATATGCACACTTCTGTATATGCACATATAGAACTGTCAAGAGCCACAAGAACCACCAACAAACAACCAAAAAAATAAATAGAGAACCCAACTCAAATGTTGTATGGCACATCAATGTTCATTGCACCCCAAACTCAAATGCCAACAACAAAGTGACCCACAACTGAGCCAAACTGAAATCTCCTATGGGGCACACCACTATTAATTGCACTACAAACTCAAATGCCAAACAAAGGAATGAATAACAACCACCACGGTACCAGAGAGTCAAACTCAATATCCACTACCTTACAAACATTAATTCCAACCATTGCACTACAAACAAAAATTTCGAATAACAATCATCACCGCCAAATGTCAAAAGATGCCAACCCCATAACAAACCACATCCTAACCCAAATGTCTTTCACGTCACACCAATATTCACTGTAATCAACAACACAAATAACGAAAAAGTTCAATAACAACCACCATTGCCAAACATTAAAGAAATGTATGTAATGTATATATCGCACTATAGAGAAATGAATAGAAAGCAAGGAATACATAACAACACATTAAATGCAGTGTAACCTCAGCCAACAACCACTTCCTCCCATACATTCCAAGAGGAGAACATCACCCTAACATCAATCAATAACAAGAAAGATAAAAAATATTTTTAAAATTACATTTTAATACCGAATTTCTCAAATTGTATCACTTTAATGTCCAATGCATTGAACAAAGCACTGTAAGTCAACAACTACTCAAAGGCAATCACTATATGTCTCCCCACCCACAAGTACATAAAATTTGTCTAAAATTGATTTAAAATGAAGATATAAATACATAACATTAAAATCCATTTTGAAGATTACATTTCAATATAGAATTTCTCACATTATATCAAACAATGCATATATATCCTCCCATTCAAATTATATCAATCTCATTCAAATTATATCAAACTCAAACTAATTGCTTAAGGAAATCCATATATATCATCCCAAGCAGTCTAATATTTATTTAAAATGAAAATATAAAAACATAACATTAAAATCCATTTTGGTTTTCATTATCGTTCTTGTACGTCCATTTATCCAGCTTCCATTACATGATATTAAAGTTTATTTTGTTCTTTGTGAGGTATCTTTGTTCTTTATGATATATCTTCACTGATCATGTTTCATTTTTCTTTGGTATTTATTTGTGATAGAGTATACATGGCGTCATGGATGTTTGGCCTCTCTTTGTTTTCTCCTCCTGCAAGTTTCTTGAAGTTGGAACACTATGTTGCCTTTGCTATTGTGTTAGGGCTATTATATTGAACCAGATGTGTCTTTCAAAGGTCCACCATGGTCTTTGTCTACTTATGGAAGAATCTCTCTTATGTCATGTTCTTCTAATGCGTGAACGAGGGTCTTAGATACCTCATCAATTTTGGGTCTTTGTCACCTTATGGAAAAATCTCTCTCATGTCATGTCATGTCATGCCATGCCATGTCATGTTCTTCTAATGCATGAGCGAGGGTCTTAGGGACCTCATCGCTTGTGTAAGGAGATTAAGGTTGTAATACCATTTGGAAGCTAGCTCACACCACGCGTCCTTTTGCATGTATCCATGTATATGAGGGGAATTTATTGTTTAGTGGGACAAATGTATGTGAACACAGAGAAAATGATTTTTATATGTATATCAATATATTTCTAAAAATATATTTAAAACGTACCCCGTTATCATATCTCTTACCATGTGGATTCCCCTAGCATTCCTATTACACCAAGAACATTCTCTCTTAACCTCCCCGTAAATACTTGAAGTTGTAGCTCCATGGATAGAGTGCTTAACATATAATATCCTTTCAATGAGTGCTCCAATATCATGACACACGTAAATGAAACATTTTACTTTTTACAAAGAATTCAATCCATTTTGTCATCAAACTAATAAAATTATTGTATTGTAATGTCGTCACTCATCATTCGATAAGATATTCTAATTGTTGTTACGGACGGAATTTTTTTGAATTGTTTCAGAAGTTTAAGTCATATATGATTGTTGAATTTGAGATGAAAAATCTGGTTGATTTGCATTATTTTTTGGGCATTGAAGTATGGCAGATGAAAAAAATCATTTCGTAGAATAGTTAGACAACGTCAATTTTGAATGTAAAAATATGAATAATCTGAATGGAAGGACTCATATCAACATTTGAAGATAAATAAAGGTTATTTTTGGTGTAGACATATGAATAACATGAGACATTGCAACATATGGACAACACAAACATAGTAGGATGGAGAAATAATCTATAGTTGACATGTATAAAAGAAAAATGAATTTCATTTCAAAAACACTACGACAATTTAAAAGTGATAAAGTGATTAAGTTGAATGGAATGACATATATCAACATTTCAAGAGTAAGAAGGTTATGTTTGGTGTAGACATTTGAAAAAATACATGACATTGCAACATATGGACAATAATTATTGAATAGATAAACTTATTTACCATTTCAAATAATCTGTGGTCGATATCTTTAAAAGAAAAAAAAAAAATTCAATTCAAAAATATTTTGGTTTTGAGTAGATAAAATCTAGTTTCCAAAAGCCAACAATTTTAAAAATCCCTTAAATGGTAAATGCAACGTA
>JASDQU010196106.1:0-19717 GCA_032191745.1 Picea mariana | reverse complement strand
TTTAACCTCCAAGAAAACATAATTCTATAGCTACCCCAAGACCTATCAACCAAACATCAAAACATAGACAATTGAGTAGCTTCTAGTAGAGCATTGTCCTTGTATTCACATTCCCACAAGGAGCCGTGTAGCATGATGGCTTATTTTGACAACATATCCTATTTTTTATTAAAATCCATGTAGATATGGAAAAATGAGGCCTCCTAAAACATAGATTTTTTCTCCAAGCATAGTGCCATGATTGGCTCCAAGACCAAATATGTAATATTAAATTTTCCAATATCCCAATCCATCAACAACTTAAAATCTCCAAGAACTTGCAAACACCTAATATTTTTTTCAAGTTCCACTTTCATCAACATCTAGAGGGTGTAGAATTCAACCATGTTATTTGCTCCCATTCCTACTCCATATTTTAAGGAGAAGAAGTGGTAATGATCTAAAACGAGTATGACTTCATCCCCACACATTTTTGGAGAGCCTTGATAAGCTCCATCAAACAAGTCCCAAGTCTTTGTGAAATCAATATGGGTCTCATGCAATACCCTTTGGGATTTAATATTAATATTAATATCAAAATTGATGCCCAAAAAAATTTTCTTTTTCTTTTCTAAATAAATTTTGGTCGTTGCATATCCGACGACAAATTTTATCGATGTGATGGTTTTGCTATATAAACATCGAAAAGATTTCTCCGCCTATGCGATGACAGTTTCTACTGATGCAATGGCTTTGCTATATAAACAATGGAAAGTTGTCGTCGAATAGGCAACGACAACTTCTATTGATGTGTCGGTTTAGCTACATAAACAAAAAAAAAAATTTATTGAATAGGCAACGACATCTTCTATTGATGTGACGGTTCATCTATATAAACAACTAAAAGTGGCGTCGAATATGCGACCACAACTTCTATTGTTGCGTCGTTTTAGCTACACAAACAACCAAAAGTTGTCATCGAATATGCGATGATGGCTTCTATTGATGTGTCGGTTTAACTATAAAAGTTGTTGTCACAATTTAGACGAAAAGTTGGTTTGAGATTGTTTGCTTATATCGTCGCTTATGCGATGTTTGGTCAAGTTCGTCGCAAATGCCACATCACCTAAACTGAAATTTCAGAGACTCTAAATTCATCACCATATCAATGACATAACGTCGCAATAGCATTGAAACAACTATTGAAAAATGGGCCAAATATGCTAGTGATTGGTTTCACGACCGAGGCAAACACTGTGTAGACTGATAAGTTCGTTCGTGGGTGCATAGATTGCCCATGCAACAGAAGCTAGGTTCTGAGTGCTACGAATAGCGCCATTGGCTAAGCCAAAGTGGGGTAGTAAAGACTTCAACATCTAGAAACCAAGCACAATGAAAGGTAAGTGGTCGAGGGTAGAAACCAAATAACAAAAAAGCACACAAATGTAGCACACAACAGTATGATATAGTAAAATACAAGCACTCATGCAAAGATATTCTAAGCATAGTACTTCTTCAAGTAAATCCCATTTCTGGGATCACTCAAAGGAATTCCATCATAACCAACTAACTCATAGGCTCCCTTATCCAACACTCGTTTGACAATATAAGGGCCTCGCCACATAGCCTTGAATTTTCCAGCTCCTAGAAAATCATGATCATAGAGGAGAACTAGATCACCCTCAGAGAAAATGCATGGCTTGACATGCTTGTCGTATTGTTCTGCGATGCATTTCTTCTAGCTTTCAATAACTAGGGTGGAATCACGACGGGATTCATCCAATTGCATAAGATACAATAGATGTTCTTCTTTAGCAGACGTGTTTGGGAGAAGTTCAACAAATAGTTTTAACGATGGAATCTCACACTCGATCGGTAGGACAATTTCTATACCATACACTAATTGGAATGGTGTAAACCCCGTGGTAGAATTCACCGATGTCAGAAGGCCCCATAATTATGAAAACAACATTGTGTGCCAACTCGTTTTGTGAATTCCTATAATCCATCGAAGCATGGTGATAAGAACCTTGTTGATCGCTTCAACTTGACCACTGCCCTATGGATAGTAGGGGGTTGAGTTTTCATGTCGAAGACCCAACTTTTCTATAAGCTCAAACATCATGAAGTTTCGAAAGTGGCTACTATGATCAATGATGATAGATTGTGGGATTGCAAATCATGTGATGATGTGATTGAATATGAATAGGGATGGATTTTTTCCCGTATTGTTGAATGTAGGCATCACCTCGGCCCATTTGGTGAAATAATCCATGGCTACGATAATGTATCCATGCCCCCCAGCCGAGTAAGGGTTGCAGGTCATGAAATCGATACCCCATTTAGCGAAAGGTCTAATAGAAACTACAACGTGTAAGGGAGCAGGATGAGATCTTATCTTATGATTGTATGTTTGGCAAGCATGGCATTTCTGGATGACAATTATACAATATTTAAATAAACAAGGCTAGAAGTACCCTACTCGCAAGATCTTTTGGGAAATGGCATACCCTGACATATTACCACCACATGCTCTAGAGTGGCAGTCATTCAAATATTTCTTGGCCTCATCAAAGGTTATACAACGTCAGAATATAGAGTCAACACCATGACGATAAAGAGTGTCACCAAGAATGATGTATGGATGGGCTTGGTAGTGGATGCGATGAAGGTTTGTACTAGAGAGGTCTAGCTAGAAAGTTTGAGTCTGGAGATAAATGATAATATCTCCATACCAAGAATCATCAGAACTGATCAGAAAAAGGGATTCATTGGGTAGGGAATACTCTACCACATTTTACGTCTCAGTGGAGGAAAGTTCACATATTAGTTCAGCAAACACCAAGGATTTCTTGGACTTAGCACGTTCGAATTCTAAGTCAAACTCCTGGAGAATCACTATCCATTTGTAGTATTTAATCCCTAGCAATTGACATGTAAGAATGTGCTACATAGGGTTGCAATCAGAAATTACAGTGGTCTTACATAATAGAATATAGTGATAGAAACATTAGACATCTTGAACAGCTGCCAAGGCCAGTTTTTTAACATGTAAGTACTTGAATTCGTTAGTCATGAGACTCCGACTCAAATAACAAATAACATGTTCGTCGTGTAAATCATCTTCTTGGACCAGAATCATGGAAATGGTAGAGTCCAAAGTAGCAATATAAAGGAAATAATCTCAACTATAATCGGGCGAGAAAAGGAGTTGGGTACGAGTTAAAATAAGTTTCAAAGTATCGAAGTCTTTGTTGGCAGTGGTGTCCCATACAAACTCAGATCCCTTCTTTAGTAGTCGAGTAAATCTGAATGTTAACTCAGTGTAGTTTGGGATAAAACGACGTAGAAAGTTTTCCTTCCCTTGCAAACTTTGTAGCTGACGAA
Organism: Picea mariana; assembly: GCA_032191745.1. Classification (NCBI taxonomy): domain Eukaryota; kingdom Viridiplantae; phylum Streptophyta; class Pinopsida; order Pinales; family Pinaceae; genus Picea; species Picea mariana. Next base: position 16,351 of record JASDQU010196106.1, on the reverse strand, counting down.
GTGAGGAAGGAGGAGGGAGATTGAGGATCTCCTCAACCTTCAAAGGATCTACCCTGATCCCCTAATACGACACAATAAAGCCCAAGAGTTGGCCAGAATCCACACAAAAGACACATTTATTTGGGTTTAAGCGTATACGATAGAACCGACAATGAAGGAAAATGGCTTGGAGGTGGGCCGGATGATCACTACAATGCATGGAATGTGCTAGTAGGTCATCTAAATATGGTTGTACAATATGCTAAATATCATGGAAAGCGTAAGACATCGCACGTTGAAATGTTGCACCAGCATTCTTCAAACCGAAGGGCAGTTTCCGGTAGGCAAAGGTGCCCCAATGACAAATGAAAGCAATTTTGTGTTGATCCATGGGTAAGATATTGATTTGATTATATCAGGAGAAACCGTCCATCAAAGAGAATATTTCACTTACGGCGCAATCATCGATGATTTGGTCAACGAAGGGGGTAGGAAAGTTGTCCTTAGGACAATGTTTGTTGATATCCCTATAATCAACATAGACATGGATTGTACCTTGTTTCTTGTTAACTGGAACTAGATTGGATACCCAATCAGTCAAAGACATAGGATAAATAAATCCATCTTTAAGAATTTTTTCGATTTCAAACTTGATAGCAGATGCTTTAAGGGGTTGGACTGGGTGAAGTCTCTGTCGGACGAGTTTAGCATCCAGGTAGGTCTTAATTTTGTGTATAAAAATTCCAGGGTCAATAACTGGCATCTCTTCGTAGCTCCACATGAATATGTCATGAAATTCTTGAAAAAGTGATTTATATGTGACAACCTCATCAATGGAACATGAACCTCCAATGTGGACATTTTAGACAACTCTAGGTTTAATAGATATGTCGAGGGGGATGGTGGGTGAAATGTTACTTAAGTTCCCTTCGTATAACACATCGTGTGTGGATTCAGGAACCAAAGAAATAATGACAACGGTCAACAGCATCGAGATTCATTGGTAGATATCGATGGTGTGTTGTTCAAGAAAGAGAATGGAACGATGATGCCTATCATCCCAAGGGGTATCTTTCATTGACATAACCGACATAATCATGTTGTTCATGGGTAAATGACACGAAATGGGTCAGGAGATGAATCACCAAGAGAGGGAGTAGAAGGGTCAGCCAATTGAATGGCTTGGTAAGGAGATTCAATCGAAGTTAAAGGCATCTGGTCACCATAGTGAAGATAATCACCAAGTTCGAGTACTATCCATGGGTTAGAATACGCGAGAGTTTCACAAACGAAGGTGGAAATAATATTAATAAAGGAAACCAAAGGAGGTAGAACATCAGGTGGTGTGATCAGAAATGTATCCATCAAAGTTGAATCTTTTAGTAGACCCACACCGACATTCGCATACCCAAGGGGTGTCTTTGCAATGAAAGGTACGTTGTTGGTACATGTATCAATGTTAAAGAAGGCCGGTTGTTCTACTGTAACTATTTTTTCTTGATGTGGAAAATGCACGATATGAAAAAGAGTAGACACGAATGCATGCATGGAATCGATCCAGATAAGACCAAGTAAAAGGTTGTAATCGAGAGGTGCGTCAAAGACCTCAACTTCAACGTTGACCATTTTTCCTTCTAACATAATAGGCAAAGAAGGGAGGACATCGTAAGGTTTAAATCTAGATCCATTAAAGGCTTTGAGCATGTTGTGTGATTCAGTTAAGGTAAGAAAGTCAATGGCTTTCCAGCAGGCAATAAACATGACACACGTCGAGGCACCCTCGTCAATAACTATTCGACAAATGTTCTTTTCAGTGAAAATAACTTTTTTTTTAAATGCAAGCTGAGGGGGTAACCTCGAAATGTGATCTTCCAAGTCAAATACTATTAAATTTGTATCCGTAGGGTCGATTCCACTGATATCTTTTAACAATTCCTTCTGTTGTGTAGGAAAACTATGAAGGACTTTGAGGGCTAACATCGTGGACGGTTCTTGCACTAGATCCTCTACAATATTGTAGTTCTGGGAAGCATGTGCATGAGGATTGAAAGAAGACTTTCAAGCCACGCCCTTGGGAGGAGGGTGAAGGATTGTATCTGTGTTCGATCGTTCAAGATGAAGAGGACCGTTGGAAGGTGGATCCGAGGGAGATTGTTGAACCAATGAAGGTGGTTTATCGTCAAGTTTCTCCTTGGAGGAAGAGAAATCTTTGGCACGATTGATAAGTGTGATGTCATTCTTATTTGAATCACCGGTACACATAAGTATGTAGGAGGTAGTGGAGGAAGAAGGTTGATCATGGATCACCAATTGAGGTTGTTGTTGAGAAGGGAAGAGCTAAGACAAGACATCAAGTGTAGGAGGTTTTGGGGTCCCTTGAAGGAACTTTGTGACCTCGACACATCTCGAACAATCCTTCATGTAGTGATCATCAGCACAGATAAGGCAAGGATAGTGAGGTTTGCGTTTGTCTTTATCATCATTAGTTTATGACTTGGTATTGTCGGATTGTGGGTTGTTATTTTTATCCTCCTTATTCCTAGCCTTCCCTTTTTTAGATTTATTCTTACCGGTAGGAGTCAATTGAACAACATTCACTTTTGAAGTTTTATCGGTGGTAGGGATGGGCATCAGAGCAGTTTGAACATTAGAAGCATGGGATTTGGGATTGGTGTGAGAGGCCTACATAGATTGATGTTGAGCATGGAAAGTACCTATCACACCATCAGCAACATGAGAATCTACTGGGGTTGTTGAGGTGGTCATGGTAGAAGGACAAGGTGCGTCAGGGAGCATATCGAAAAGAGTACCCATTTGTGTTGGTAGCCCTACACGATTTTTTCCTTTTAAAAAGACAAATAACAATTCTTATAGTTGCCTACGCTTTTTCATGTAAATATGGCTATTTGAAGGTGACCTTTCAGTTGTAAAAGGATGTTCCGATTGTTCCTATTTTATTTTTTCTTTTTCTTTTTCATTTTCATGTATTCATTCATGAATGGAAGAATGAATGGAAGCATGAATGAAGCATTAAAACTTATAATCCTGTTGCAATTATATCTAAAGTTTGGTCTTTAGAAGGGTCAATGTTCTTACAAATCTTTTAATGAATGTTCTTTTTCTTTGAAGCTTATTGTTACCAATGAAATTTCGTCCGCAAATGGTTACAGAAATCCATCATTTTCAAATAGCTATTAGTTCACCCATGGACCAAAAATCACAAAAAATGCATTTCCAAAAGGTCCAAAACTATACAAATAGTTATAAAATCAACATGCGCTATGGATATATAGGAAGCACATGCACATGTGCCAGTCGAAAATGCCAGAAACGCGCACATGTTCCCAAGGTACGACTGTGGACGTTAAAAGCTGCACACACCTTAGAACAACGCATTTATGATGTTGGTCAACTTCCCACACACTTTTGGTTTATCTTCCAATTCGATTTGACATCCAAATCTCGTCTGAATCTGGTTGGGTGGCTGGTCAAATACCTAAGGGTGCCCTAAATGGCCCCTTGTTCACACTAAAGGCTGGTTAGATAATGCCTCAAAGATTTGGTATAAAAAGAGGCCATGGGTGCACTACATTTTCAATTTATTCATTTGTATTGTTATTCTGCCTATATTCTCTTGGAGGATCCTCTTTCCTTTTCAAGACCATATAAGCAGTATTTCATTGGAGCTATTCACATCACCTTTTGAGTGAATTAGATTCGGATTCTTTCACCATTTCTTTCAAGTTTTCAAGTTGCAAGAACAACTCAATATTGGGGATTCAATATCCCTCCCTTGGAGGAAGAAGGGACCCAAAGTATCCCTTTGTCTTTGGTGTTTTCTTTCCACTAATGCAATCCTTTCCATTAGTGGCATGAGTCTTGTTTGTTCTTTGTTCTAATGTCCTTATGCACTCTAGTTTATTTTTTGTTATTTTTCTTAGCTTAGTTTTTTCTTTATATTACATGTTTGTTGTTTCTAACTTTTACATTCACTGTTGTCTTGCCTAGCTAACCCAACTAGGCTTGTAAGCACCTCTATTTTTCTCATTTCAGTGACAAAAGAAGTGCAACAAATTGACAACTCCACTGGGGAAAGGTATCAATTTCCTACCCCATTTGGGTTATTTTAGCTCCTCTTTCGTTTCTTTAACTTGCAGGGACCATAACCAGCCCAAGCCAACCTGCAAAAATCCAAATTCAAAGATGAACAGAGAGAATTTCATCCGAAATTTTCTTCATGGCCATGTAACAGATAGTGCATGCATGTTTTAGACCACAAGCATGTCTTCAGTGCACATGCACTCAAACTAATATATTTGCTATCACCTTCTGCACACCAGTGCCCAAAAGTCCCTTTCAGTTCATGCATTGGTGCGCACAGCGCCTCTGTCTACTCTAAGACCCGCGCACCTATGAAGAAAAACACACATTGTAAGCTTTTTGTGATCTGTTGAGGGCCCATATCCTTCTTAAAATTGATTTCATGCACATTGTAATCTACACCACACTTACATTCCCTCTCCATATAAAGGGATTAGTCAAAACATAGGCACTTAGGTGTTAAAATTATAACTTTTCCTTTTTTTTGACGTTTTGCCACATGGACGGCTTGGTTTGACTAAAGTTAAGTTGGAATCATTCTACATCACATATAAAACTTGCATCAGGACCAGAAATTGGATATCAATCGTTGAGTATGCTCTTCTCTCATGCCCCAAAGCGATCTTGAGAATCAGAAAGAGATTGAAGGAAAATTTCATCTCCCTTAAAAAAGACAAAATCTTTAGGAGAGGACAACAACCCCCTCGGGACTCCTCTTAGTTTATTTTTTCAAACACATATTAAGATTGTAAGGGCCCATACATGACCGCATGCTACAAAGATAGGATAGTGTTGAAATTTACTTTCTTAGATTAAATCAATAGGGAAGTTTAAAAGTTTTGTAACGGGCCCATACATGACCACATGTGCACAATCTAGGATAGTTACAAAGCTTTCTTAGATCAAATCACAATAGGGAGTTAAAGGATTGGTAAGGACCCACATGTTCATATGTTATTTTCCTAGGGATTTTAAAATTCCACAAGGTTTGTACCAATGACACATAGTAACTTAGGTAATCAACACTTGTAAGGACCAAGTGAAGTCCACATGCAACAAGGTGACACCTAAATTATTAAAAATTGACACACTTTCACTTGTTTACACACAAAGTTCACCAATCACTCACATAGTCTTATCTGGAAATCGTGGAGGTTGAAGTAAGTTTCCTCCATTGGGATTCTGAAACACCCCACCCTTTTTCTTGAAGAGACTATCCACTCCCACTTAATTTCAATGAGGTTAGTTCAGACCCCCAATCTCTCACACAACCACACCTAAAATTGTTCTAAAAAATCAGTAATTTTTCCTCCACAGGAGGTACCAAAAGAAATTTTTTAGTCTAGGTAGGATGTCGGGGATAGGCATCCAAATAAATCCCCATTACCTGGTTCTTACATCATCAAAACAGTAAATGTTGACAAATAGGGAACTTTTTAATCCTCCAATTCAAGTGTACCTACACCATAAGACAAGGAGATACTCGTGAAGGGTTGAAAGCTGAGGTCCATTTGTTCTGTGCATCCCCCCTTGAGGCACCCACCTCTTGGATGGGATCTATCCCATGACCCATTTATGAGGCCAAAAATATAAATGTCGCAATTTGACTGAGGTACCTAGTGACCAAATTTTAGGACATCTACCTAGGTGGAAATTGTGGGCCGCAATTGCACCTTGATCAGATTTTGTGTGGCTATTGGGAAATATCTCTAGCTCTTTCGAGATATGCCCCCTCTACCCCACATTATAACTGATTACTTCATCCTTCACTAGTTTCTCTTCAAGTGGCTTCAGACCCCACTATCGAGTGCTATTGGAAGGTCTAGTGCTATTTGAGAGGAAAGATGTTACATCTTTTAGGACACGAGCATCTATTTTCTTTGTTTTCCCACATGGAAAAAAACCACCTATCCACATGTATGTTTCTATATCAATTTCTTTATGTATGATGTCGTTGTGATTACATCCAATTATGAAATGTATTATGAAGGTTCGAAAATCACGACAAAGACTTTGTTCATTTGTTGCCCTCATCACTATTTGCACACATTCACTTAGCTAGTTGAACATCATATGGGACCCATAGAATCCCCATCATTCCAAACACTTGCTAAAACTCCCCCCTATTCTAGGGGGAGTTCCTAGTCTTGCCAACTCATCGTCTCCACCGTCTCACACTCCTGTGAGCACTATTGTTTTGGGATCAACTTTTCTTGGTTCCACTTTAATTGGGTCCACTTCCCAAGGTCAACCCTCCACTCTCTCTCCTTTACATGGAAGTGGGGTGCCAACTTCTTCTGAAGGGGGAAGTATAAACCAACCTAGTCCCCCTCAAGGGTCAGGTACCCAAACCACTCACACTATGGCCAGAACTAATCCTCCCCCACCACCCCATATGCCATACTTGGCTTCCCTCAACATACTAGATCTGACTAAACTCACCAATGATCCTATATCACACAACCCCACATGACCTGCAATGCCTACCAAACTACCTTCAAACATCCCCAAGTTTGAAGGGAAAGCGGGAGATGACCCTACCAACCATATCAGGACTTTTCATTTATGGTGTTGTTCAAATAACATCATGGATGATTCTGTCTGTTTGAGATTATTTCAACGTATTCTCACTAGCCCATCTACCAAGTGGTATTTAAACGAACAATCTGGGTCCCATGTGACCTTAGAATCCTTGGCCAAAGAATTTTTGACCTTCTTTCAACTACCAATTCATCATGACAATGGCCTCAAACTGCTCTCAGAATTTAAACAAACCTCCTCCATGCACATCACTGACCACATTCACAAATGGCGTTGATGACACAGTCTCTGCAAAGCTGATGCTACCCTACAACAATGTCTAATTGGTTTCTTAAATTAGTTATTTCCCTCCTTTCTAAAGATGTGGTCGCCACCTTCCCCCAGTCTGAAGAAGAGGCCATTAGCAAGAACCAACAATTCAAACTCATTTATGCACAGCCTGGGTACCTATATACAGTACTTCTGGATGCCCCGAGACCAGTGCCCTTCGGCCAAGACAAGCCTAGGATGTCTCACTCAGCATATGGATTGATTGGTAACACCACACACCACAACCCACAACCTCAAAAACCACCCATGTATGGAATACCCCAATATCCTCCAGCATATGGAGGAATCCCTTATGATCCTCCTCCCCCTTACCAACAACCATACCCTGTTGCCCTGCCTCCACCCATAAGTGGACCCCCATTGGCACCCACAATATGCCCACCTATCTAACCTAGTTCTGGTACTCCCTCTACCTCAACCTATACCCTAAGAACTAGTGAAAGCACCATGCCTTCCTATGTACCTTATGGATCATTACCATGACATAATCCATACTTTCCATTTCCTGGTTCTCCATAGCCCATGGCTCCACCATAAGGACACCCACACGTTGGGGTTAATTTTGTTTAGCCCTCTCCCATTTAGCAATATCAAAATTTTGAAAAACTGAATATGGCCAACCCAACCCATCAGTCGAGTAATGCCAAAAAGAAAGGGAAAAAATGAAACAATAATAACCCAGGGCAAGGAGGGAATCAGCCCCAACAAAACCAACCCGTTGGGGGAAACCAGAATCTAGGGAACTAGAACCCTCATGGGGGAAATAATAACAAGTGCCAAGGGGAAAATAACACCAACCTTCACACCAACTTCCCTTGTTCCCTTTGCAGTGAGTTTGGTCACTATACTCACCATTTCCCCAAAATCCTTGACTTTAAGCAGATGAAAGACTCTGTGAATGGACCGCATCCTCCAGCATAACCTGCCCCTTAGCAAGCCCCACAAAAATATGTATAGGAACCACCCCTAGTCGTATTGCAAAACCCCATTCCACACCAAGGGGTGATGAACACCCAACAAGACATGCATCCTACCCCACCACAGTTGGGACAATATCCCAATCTAGGCAATCCTACAGATTGCACTATCCTCCTCACCAGTGAAGAAGAAGTCCCTCTACAAACACACAGTCATCAATACATCACACCCCCTGAGTCTTCTCCTACCATTTAAGAAGCACCCCCATTCATAACTGGACCCCCATTGATGATTCCTCACCCTAATAATAAAACCCCCCTTCGTATTCCTCGCATCCCATTACGCAGGAATGTCCACAACCCTTAGGCTAGGGCATCTCATCATTACAGTTTGGTCGATGACTTGGCACAATCTATGGCTGCCATTTCAGTCTTAGAATTACTTCAAACTTTCCCCACTCAGCGGAAGTCATTACTTTCCTCCCTGAGGGTAGTCAAACCTGTTGATACCCGACTCATCACATTTGATCTCGACAGTGGAGAACCTTGCCTCCTCGCTCTTATCGCTTTTCAAATACCAGTTAAAATCTGGAACATTACAGTTCATAGATGTATCATTGATGAATGTGCATCCACATGCATCATGTCCAAATCTGTATGGTAGAAACTTGGTTCCCCCGAACTCATACCATCAACCATTACCTTAAGAGCTTATGAAGGACGACCATCTTCCCACAAAGGGCTCCTCCAAAATGTCCCCATCAAACTCGAGGGAAAAACCATTCTCATTGACATTGAGGTTATTGATTCCCCCCTTGATTACAATATATTGTTCGGTCATAGCTACATGTATGCTATGAAGGCAGTTGCCTCTTCTGTATTTCGAACCATGATGTTCCCACATAACGGGAAGATCATTACCATCGATCAGGTTTCACATTATGAGCCTAACCCTTCTGCCAAAATCGATAATATCCTCCCTTTCGTCCACACAAATCCTGATACTTACCCACTCATCGAGATGGGCTCCGACATTTTTGAAGACCCATCCTTGCTTGGGACATACCATGGAGCACCACTGCTGATTCATCCTTCCAATCAGGTATGTGTCATCTCATCCAATGAAACTGAAATTGGAAACACCCTTCCTCCCAATGACGCCTCTCTTATAAATGACGTTCCACTAGTCACAAAATGTGTTCCTCAGGAATTACTTGAAAACCCTCTGCCTTCACCTATTCCTGATTCCACCTTACCCCAAGGACACATCCCAGTTTGGGAGACACTCCCCCAAGCTCTTACTCAAATCCCCTTCTTTTACCCTCCATCGGGCGTACAATCTTTTCAAGTAGCCACAACGCTTAGCCTTCCCAATATGGTGCTAGAAATCCTAGTATGGTATCTACATCCACCAACCATGGTCCCTCAACCATTCCTCCCTCCTCAAACTAAAGGAATCCCATTGCAGATTCCAGTACCTATTCCCATTGCACCATCCGCACCCTCACTCACTAGCACCACTGCTACAATTGGGGGAAGATGAAAAAATAAAGAGCCCACCGCTCCCCTACCCCCACGTATCCAACCTCCTTGCGCACTATGCGAGAAAGATGGACACCCCACCAACAAATGCCCATCTTTACCAAATCTACGCAATCTAATTCAACTCAATCAAGCACCATCAATGCTCGTCGCTTCATCAAGTATTGTTGCTACCTCCCCTAACGCAAGTAGAAAAGGACTGCGAACCAAATTCACTTGCGCCATCTATTCAGAATATGGCCATTATACACACCATTTTCCAGAACTACCTCAATTCTAATAGACACTAACAGTAGTACGCCAGAGCTTTCGGCAAGGACCCACCCCATCTGCATCATCCTCACCAAATGTCACTAACATCAATTATGTCACGACCTCAGCCAACAAACGTATGATATTCCCTTGTTCTCTCTTTGAATCATTATATCATTTCACATATCAATGTCCTATGATCATTGAATACAGACAACGCCAAATGGCCCTAATTCAAAATCCTACCCCCCCGCCCTGCAGAATTGGTGATTAACCCTACTCCATCATTAGAGGTTCGTCATATTATTTCCCCTAAGCCTGAAGCAATCCCTACTCCTCCATGTTTCTTAGATGATTTATACAAGGATTTACCCCCAAATCCCTCCAATTCTCCAATTCATTTTCCTACAAAAATTTTACACCCGACTACCATTTTTAACCCACAATATCTCGATATTTTGTTTATGTCGAGCAAACCATTGCAATCCCCTTGCCTCAATCCCTCTACTTGTTTACAACTAGGAGACAACAACATAGTGATAGTCACTGCTGTCACTCCTCCTGATCCCCTATATTCACGATAGTTTCACTGCGATGAAGATATCCTCGAGGAGTTAACTACCCCTGATTTCCCATGGGATGCGCTCCACCACAAAGCACTCTTTCTTTCACAGGAAACCTTCAAGCCTCCTAACCAACACCCCATATATGCAATTGAAACAAAATATTTTCTCCCATCAGGGCATGCATCTCTAGATGAAGATCATCAATCTTCATTACAGAACAATGAGGCAACCAAAAAATGGTCAAAGGCCACCTTTGATCACCATGTCAACCTCTGCTCATTCAACGAAGGTGACCTCATCCTCACTTATGATATCTCTCATGATACCCTCATCCATGGAAATTTCAAGTCACTATGGCATGGACCTTACGTCATCCAACATTTCCTCACTAAAGGCGCGTACATCTAGGCCTCTCCCAAAGGCCACCCTCTCAAAGAACCCATCAACGGGTTGTACTTAAAGAAATTTTACGCCTAAGCGTAGCCATTCTACACTAGGATTTTTCTTTTTGTATGTTTTTGTAGAGTTTTTAATATTATTTCTTCCATACCTCATGTCTAATCCATCATTTGTGTTATTGACAGATGCCTCCCCTATCAGCCTACCACATTGGTTACACCAACGGAGCTAGTCATTAGACATAGAATCCAACTTCAACCGCTTGGGCCCTCTAGTCACCCTCGCATGAGCTGCTCCACTCCAGCAACATATGTTTGGGTTCAACAACCAATAACCAAGCCGAGTACATAGTTGTCATTGGCCTCCTCACCGAGACCAATCATCGCCATATTTGTCACCTTAGTGTTCTACTAGACTCCCAACTAGTTGTCCTCCAACTCAACAATGTGTATTGTGTCTGTGATCCTTGCCTCTTCCACAAATACTTGCAAGTTAGACTTTTTTCTCAACATTTTGATTCCATCACATTCACACATATTCCAAGACAATTTAATCAAACAGAAGATACTATGGCTAACCTAGTGTTAGATTGGAATTTATCACATCAAAGTACCAGTATGCATACATAAATCATCAACAGTCTGTCAACAGCTTATAGATTAGACATCATCAAAAAACATTAATAGACATCAACACATATCAGAACCACAAAGATCCCAAAAATTATATCCATATATATATCGGCCAATTTGTCATCAGTGTTTACAAAAATAATATACAAAATATACCATTCGTAGGTAGGTGAACCAACTTACCCCTATAGATATAAAAATGGTACCCCCTCACCATATACAAAATGGGCTCACTCGCCTATATCGATACAAAAAATACATACATATAGAGACACTCATGGTGCCTCTAGAGCATCACCACCTGGCCCTCTCTCTGGAGGAGGGCCACCACCAGCTAGGGGTCCCTCTGGTCTTGGAGGCAGTCTCCTAGTCATCATTTCACCCGCTACAACTGCTCTTCTAACCACGATCCGCCATGCCACTGGAACACCCACACATCATTCCAGGACTCCCTCGTCTAGGATACGTGACCACATGCCCTCAGGCACTCCCTGTAGTACTACCTCCAAGTAGCGACGAACATCCTTGAACTCTCCCTCGACCTTGACCAGAGGAGCATGTGATGTCCCTGCACCAGGGTCGTCAAAACAGTGTCGCCTGGCCACTCTCTAATAATCAATGGGCCTTGCCCCAACATCATCACACCTTCATTTCTCTCCTGCCCACAGCTCTCCCCGTGGAGGTCTCACTGGCCCTTGATGCGCTGGTTCCCTAACCAACTCAAACTCATGCCTACGAGGTCCCACATCTGCACATACACCAAACACATGATAGCATTAGCATCCATCTATACAAAATATACATTCTTTACTATCTAAACAAATCAAAACATCAAAAATCGCATCTTACCTCGGCGGTCGAACACCTCTCCTGGAGGCAACACCATATCTGGATCATCCTGGAAGTCCACCCCACAGTACGGATACTGCAGTATGATCTACAACATCTGTTGCCACACCTGTGCAGCCTCGGTCGTGAAATAATGGCCACCCTCTCCACCACCATGACGAATCACGATCCTAGACAACCACTTCAATCATGGCTCTCTCACACCATGTGCACCCAACAACACTCTAGAGCACAACATCGACACCCTCTCCAAGAACCATGCCACCAAGATAGACCCAAAGGAAAACTCCCTTATGTCCTCCATATGACACCTGTCGAGCTTCCCTACCATCTTGGCATGGAGCATCAAACCCCAGGAAAAATGCTCGCCAACCAGTGCCCTCTCCATAATCCTTAGCTAACTCCCACTGATTCACTGAGTCACAAGAGACCCATAAAATCTCACAACCATCATTGCCACGCAACGATGAACAAGGACGTCCATCACCCCGATACTCACCATAGATCCTGACATGAAGTCATCCCTCGTACAGTACCTCTGGACTAAGGTAGCCAACTGCCTATCCCTAGATACTATGGGCTCTGCCAGTAAGGGTGTTCCCCAAAAAGGGAGCCCAGTCAGAAAATATACGTCCTCCACTGCAGTGAAGGCCAGCTACTCCCCCTGCACCATAAAACAATGTCGATCCAGACTCCACATCCAAATCAAGAACTATAGTAAATACTCTTGTGCCCGCACCAGGGGGCACTCAAAGAACTTCAACAGCCCACAAGCTACCAAAGTATCACAAACTATTGACTCCTCATTGGTCACGGCCTGCCTAAGGTGTGACCAATCTATCTCTCTCCAATGAATCAACATTTTCCAAAATGATCACCTGCATCCACATAATCCAGTACTCGATTAGCCATCTCAACCATAAACACATCAAAATCTCCAAAAAAGATACGTTTTTACACCCTTCAGCTTTGCCTCCAAGGCACGACTGTTTTAACCCATAGGTGTGCACACATGCACACCTATTTATCCCACAAGCATGCCCACATGCACGCTTATTCATCCCACAAGCACGCATGAATGCACACATGTTGGCCATACAAAAATGCATTCATGCACCTTTGTCACCTATACAAGCGCGCATCATAGCACGCATGTTCAATGCACAGCTGTGCATACATGTGCAACTATTAAGCTTAGAGGCACACTTTCCATGCACGCTTGTTTCCCCCATTAGGGCACCCTAGTGCGCAGATATCTACATTAAAGGTGCACACCCATGCGTGTAAATTTCTAGATCGCCCGCGCACTGGGGGGCCCACACCCAAAAAACCCCCTGTACGACCCTCCGTACAGGACCTGCCCAAAAACAAAAACTCTAATTCTATGCAGGATGATATGACAACTAACCTGAAGCTCGTTGGTCCTCAATCGACTGCCTCAATCTCCTAGAATCTCCAAAACTCCTCTAAACTTGTTCATACACTCAATAATAGAGCAGGTACAAATGAAGTGGCATTGTGGGCCCTCCTAGCATCCATTTTTCGATCTGTCTTTAGCCATGGGATCAACACCCCATAACCTACACCATGACAGTCCCCAGGCCACTTTCCATCGTTAGCCCCTGTGGGACATTTTTCTCATATTACACTCAAGTACGCATGCTTACATTATTGAATAACTTTTCTATGATCTTTCTCTTCAGATATTGTGCATGTCGGGGTATTCGTTCTTCATGTGTGCAGGTACTTTCTCATCATATCTCAGCAGTCTCCCTTCAAGTATATTATCGACATTGGCATGTAGTCTTTCCCTCTGAATATCACAATGCATTTCCAGTCACACCCCCCGATCTTTGCCTCTAGGATCCCTATATCTGGCTATGTAGTACTATCACCTCCACTACATTTCGGTATTGTCACCCGGTAGTACTCCCACCCACATGAGTTGTCCCATTCATAGTCCCCCTGGGCACTTTGACACTCATGTTGTTTTCACCCTTTAGGGATGGGAGTCCCGATAGTATTACATCGTGTCGAGAATCAACCACATACTCCTTCTCCTCATTTTGTTAAAACTGCCCAATGGAATCCCAGGTTAATTCATCATGGTTCTATTTTAACTACACCTCTGCAGTATCATTAACCATCCATTTCATTCACCGCCAGTTTTCCCATCTGCATATTGCCCTCCATACATTCCCTAAATACAAAAACTTGCCTATGGGGCCCTAACCCTCCACTTTTTCTCCGAGCAACTTGCGCCCTCATCAGGACAAGCCATATTACACTGGGGCACTCATTTCTGTATCTGCACAGTTATCCCAACTTATTCTTTTTTATTCTTTTGGTAATTTTACAAACCCTTTTTTTTTGCATTTTCATAGCTTTTTGTTGCCGCCTTTAGTGGCCTTCCTTTTTTTGGCAAAGCAACCCTTGTCATTCTTGGTTGGGGCATTTCTCACTTTCCCAACATTAATGACATTATCTATAAACCCCGGGTATCCTACAGCCCATACACCTTTCAATCTCTGTGTTTACCCATTTTGTCACGCCTCTGACACAATTCACTCTCATCTAGTTGTTCCCCTGACACTAGATTCAGTTTCATGGTTGCTTCCACTTTACAGCTCACCCCAACCAAAGGCAGTCTTGAGTCTCACTACTCCTCAACTTATTCTATGTTACTCATCAGTTCCTAATTTTGTCCAAGTGGATTTCATGAAGTCCTTCACTTCTTGAAGTCGCGTCTCCCTTTCTGTCGACATCAACATAGTTTCCAACAGGCAAACAGTATCTTAACTCTCATTACCTTTACAATGAGGAGTCTCGGACGACATAGAGAGATCCATCAATTCTCTCTAATGTCATTATGTAAGGTAGCTAGAGAGGTAGTGGGGGGGCCCAGAGGGCCCATAGTGATAATAGTGGAGGTCATTCAATGTAAGGTGGACTAGGTCCACTATATTATTAAATAAGGCCCACTATGGTAGTTAGATATAATAAATGTAAGAGGACTTCTTAGAAGGTTTTACTTCTAGAAGATTCCTCCTCTAGAATGTTCTTAGGTGATGGTAAAACTATATAAATGGGTTCAAACAATGTAATGAGATATGAAGAGAAGTATTGTATTTGGAGTTTTAGCTCAATAGGAGGATGCCCCCTCGAAGAGGCAAGTGAACAGGAGAGGATCCCTTCCATAATAGGATCCATTGTATGGTGTTGCCCTACCTCAAGGGTTTGGTAATAATATTATGTGGTTTCTTCTATATTTCTCTTTAGATCTATTGTGTATTCAGTAATTGTGGTGATTATATTGGTATATCTATTCAGGCACTTAACAAGTGGTATCAGAGCACTTTCCTTGGGAAGACATTGTGGGCAAATATTTTTCATTTTTGCAGATTTTTTTTTTCGGAGCAGAAAAAAGAGGGCCGAGAAATTCTCGAAGTTTTTGGTATATTTATGTATAAAATTTGCAGAAAAGAGTTGTATATCTGAGTTCCTCTCATAAAAACACCCAATTTGAAAAAAAAAATCGTCCGAAACGGAGTCCGGAAGGTCAAGATATTGAGGTTTTAAAATTTGTAAATTTTCAGGGTTTTTTCTGCGGACGTCGGCGCGATTTGTTTTTATTTTTGTAGCAGTTGGAGGCTGAATTTTCCAAAGAAAGTTACAGATCTGAGTTCCTCTCACAATTTCACCCAATTTCAAAAAAAAATCAGCCGAAACGGAGTCCGGAAAGTGAAGTTATGAGCATTTTAACTTCAGCAGTTTTTTAGGGTTTTTCCAGAAAAAACCGTGATTTTCTGTCGAAACTTATTGGGTCTATTTTTTGAGTTTTTTCGTGACGGATGCAAGACCGAAGAGTTCATAGGGTGCTCAGATGGCTATTTCGTCTCAAACCTTGAAATAAATTCTTGAATCATTCAAAGCCCGATTGGATGATAGATTGGATGCATTTGCACATCGCCTCGCAAACAGCCTCACACATGGCCTCACAGACAGCCTCACACATGGTCTCAATGATAGTTTTCATAGTGTTCAAGATTCATTGAATAACATGCAGGAGATATTTCTTATGGAGGGCCTCAAGAATGAATATAATAAAGAAATATATGCTTGATATGATTTTGAGGTCGATTGTGATGATTGGTATATGGATAGTTGTCATTTCTGGGATGACAACCACTTCCATATTTTATTTGATGACTCTACTCCACCTTTGTAGAGAACATAAAGGTAC
>JASDQU010196105.1:5839-17463 GCA_032191745.1 Picea mariana | reverse complement strand
TTATACAAAACTTGGCTCACCAGCCTATAGAACACATTTACAATTTATTGCATATATCATGACCTGTAACGGGGCTCGGCCTTGGGGACACTACAGTATAATAATCTCTCAACCAACAACAATCAATATCAATACACAACACTAGTACTGACCCGACCTAGGTCCTCTCGACCTCTATTTATACATTATAGTCCCTCATTGACAACCGTAGGTCGAAACCTAGGTGTAAAAACCCTAATTACCTAAAACCCTAGGTGTCTAAAACCCTAGGTAAACTTGACCCTCCTTTTCAGGGCTTCACCAACCTGTCTTTCCTCCCTTCTCGCGCAGTGCTCCAAAGCATCCAATGTTGGTTTTCTCTGCTTGCTGAGTTGTCTATGATTCTTTTCTCTTATTGATCTGTCATCCCTGGTCTCCTCATTCAACGACTTGCTTTTCCGTACTTCGCTCCATATTTTCTTCTCTTTTTCTTACTTCAACCTAGTGAAAGTCACTGTGTCTCCCGCACAGTTTTTGTCTGACCTTTTATTCTTCGATCTTCACTTCCTTCCATAACCAAGGGCCAACAGGCCCCCAACACTCACCTGTGACTTATCCCGAGGCACTTCAGTTCTGATTTTTCCATATCACTTTGACTTTGGAATGTAGAGTGCATCCTTTTCTTTTTGCTCCATGTCTCCTTCCCATCCTTGTGCAGACTGTCTTTCTACACCTGGTACCTAGTCACTTTTCTTCCTTGCTTTTACTAAGAGTTGTGAGGCAGCTATTTTTCAGAGTACAACTTCAGCTAATTCCCATTTACTAATCCCTCTTTCCATTCTCCCTTCAATGTCTTCAGTTGTGCAACTCCTCCTTCTGTAACATAGGTGATCTCATATGGTCCAAGTCAATGCGTTCTAAACTTCCCAGGATGTTTTATAAATTTATTGTCATACACCAATACTAAATCACCTTACTTAAATGCCTTCTTCTTGATGTGTCTATCATGGTAGGCCTTCTCTCTTTCCTTCTGTACCTGTTGATGGAATCCTATCACAAATATGTCTTCTTCTAGTTCAACCAGTTGGGCAAGCCTCTCATGAACAATGCCAGTATCATACATGTATGTAAATGCAACAATTCTTAAGCTCGGTACCAAGTACTCCATCGGGACAATAACTTCAAGACCATAAACCAACTTGAAAGGGGTCTGCGATGTTAATTTCTTGCAAGTGGTTCTATAAGCCCAAAGTACTGCTGGTACTCTTAAATCCTATTCATCCATGTTCACACTGCAAATATTTGACTTCTCTTGCTTCGACCCATCTAGTCAGGTATTCTGTCGTAGTGATAATATACCTTGCTCCTGTGCACTTCCATGGTGGGTTTATAGGTCCCACGAAGTCAATGGCCCATTTTTCAAATGCTTGTAGGGTCATCTATGGTGCTAGTGGCATTTCGTCTCTTCTGGATGGTTTTGCAACTCTCTGGCATACATCACAGGCTCTGGTATACTCTTTAGCATCTTTGTGTAAAGTAGGCCACCAGAGGCCAACTCGCATAACCTTTTGCGCAGTTTCTTTGACTGCGTAATATCCTCCCGTGATGCCTTCATGAGCTTCTGTGAGGATCGTTGGTCACTCTACCTTCATCACACATCTTCTTAGTATCTCATCAGGTCCCATCTTATATAGCTGACCAGCTATCAGTGAAAAGTTTGTAGCGTCCACCACTAATTGTTTCTTCTGGGAAATTGTATACTCACTTGGAGCCATTCCTGTTGATAGGAATTGGAATATGTCGATGAAGTGGTCATCCATATTCTTGATGGCGAGTAGTTTTTCATATGGTAGTGTATCCTATAGACTGGTGGGTTCTTCGCCATGTTCCAACCTCGACAGGTGGTCAGGTCCCTTGTTCATTCTTCCTGGCTTAACTATGATCTCAAAATCATATTCTTGAAACAGGAGAATCCATCTGCATATTCTTCCCCCCAACACTGGCTTGTTGACCAGGTACTTCAGCATAGAGTGATCAATAAACATTTTAAAGTGTCCTCCTAGTAAGTAATGGAGGAATTTTTGCAGCGCGTACACCATGGATAATCCTTCTCTCTCTGTAGTAGTGTAATTGATTTCAGCTGTAGATAGCTTTCTGCTGGAAAATGTTAATGGATGATCAATGTCCCCTTCTTTGGTTATGCTAGTACTTCTCCTAATGCAATGGAAGACGCATCAACATGCACATGAAATTCCTTGCTCCAATCTGGAAAGACTAGAATAGGTGCAGTCACCATCTTTTGTTTCAGTGTGTCGAAGCTTTGCTGGCATTCTTCTATCCAAGAAAACTGGCAGTCTTTCTTTAATAACTTCTCCATTAGCGCAGTAATATGAGCATATCCTTTTATAAATTTCTTGTAATATCCAGTATGTCCTAGTGTAGTGCTCAATTGTTTGACGGAGGTAGGAGGTGGAAAATCAACTATAATTTCAATTTTGGATGGGTCCACCAACAATCCTTGCTTGCATACAATATGACCTAATAATACTCCAAATGGTGAGAAGAATATGCACATCTTCAGATTCAAAGCAATTTGACATTGCCTGCATTTATCCAACATTAGCCTTAGACATTCAACATGATTTTTCAACAAACTAAAAACAGTCCAGTCATCAAAATAGGCTTCTAAAAAATTATGCAAAAATTGTTTGAACACTTCAACCACCACCCTAGAAAATATGGTTGGGGCATTCTTCAATCCAAATGGCATCATTTTGTATTGGTAGGATCCCCATTCTATGGCAAATGTGGCCTTGTGGCGGTCCTCCTTGGCAATCTGGATCTGATTGTATCCTGAAAATCTGTCTGTAAAAGAATATATCTCCTGGCCTCCCACATTGTCTAATACTTCATCTGTGAATGGTGTAGGGAAGGGGTCATGCAAACATGAATCATTCATCTTTCGAAGGTCCACACATATTTTAATCTCTCCTGTCTTCTTGTCTTGTACTACCATAGGGCTGATCCACTCTGACTCTTTGACAGGTTCAATAATCCCTACTTCCATCATTTTGTCGAGCTCAATCTTCACTTTTTCCTTATATTTCGGGTTCAATCTGTAGGGTTTTTTCTTGACAAGATTCACATCTGGTTTCAAATGTATTCTCATTTCTCCCATAGGTCCTTTTATACCCTTCATATCAGTGAACTTGGTTGGAAACAAGTTCTGATACTCGTGCAGTAATTCTGTAATTTTGTCTATGGTAGCAGCATCCCAGTAATCTCCGACATTGGCAAGCTTTGGTGTCTCCTATGTCCCAATATTAACTTTCTTTATATTGATTGGTTTTCCAATGAATGGTAGTTCAACTCCTAGTCCTTCCACATTATTGTGGCCTTCTGTCTCAGCAATGTTTACCTTCCTCAGATCATCATCTTCGTCGGCATTAATGTTGTAACATCCTTGTAATTTCTGGAATGGCGTAGTCCATTTGTCCTCTTCTTGCTCCATCAGGAGGATGGATGACTCTTTAAATACTTTCTACCTCACAATATTTAATGCTTGATATACTAAGGGAAATTCACTTTCAAACAAAAAGGTAGTTACAAAATTCTGAAGCATACCTTCCCAATCTGCGGTGATAAGGCGCAACACTGCTTGAAGGTACCAGTTAATAGGTGTTGTGTCCAGCGTGTTAATGAATCTGTGTACCCATTGTTCTCGAGGAGTGTCACTCCAGACCTCTTCGTAGCTTCGTACATGGTCCTTTGGGCAGCTTCGACCTGTGTACCTCACTTCACAGCTTCCTACTTGTGCTGAAAACTATGTTGTCATCAAGGTTCGACATTGTGTCCAGTCTGTGATATTTCTTTTATGTGTCCTCCACCATCTTGTTGGTGTAGCTTTCAGAGCCTCATCCATAGCCAACAACCTCTGTTATGATGGTACAATTGTTTCAAAGTCCATTAAGAAGGATTCTAAAGGATTCAGACCATCAAAGGTAGGTAAGTTACTTATTGTTGTACCAATCCAATAGACTTCTCTAGTTAGTCGAGCACATCTCCTTGTGGATACTTCATACATCTGGTTATTCCAGTTCTCCAACACTTCTTCTGAATCTGATGAACACGCGCTGTCACTTTGCCAGCTTAGATTCCCATCAGTAGTAGGGTTGATATAAACATGTTGTCTAGCTGTTAATTTATAGATGTTTTCCAGCTCATATGCGTAGTCTTCTTCATTGATGGGCTCTGTATACCACAGACCTTCATCTGGATCTAAGGGTGCAATGACCCTAAGGCCATCTCCTTCAAATGTCATGTGTCTTTTCTTTAAATCGACCACGGTAGAATTGTTGAAGGCCCAATCAATTCCTAGTAATGCAGGGTAAGGGAAGCTATCATCAACAATTTCAATTACCTCAAATTCTGCAAAGTTTCTAACTCTGTGGATGTCCACGGGGACATGCCCCAATCGTCCAAATGGGTTGACAACTTACTCATTAGACATGTGAAGCCTGATAGGGGAGTATATCAACTTGGGTTTTCCCATCAGTTCCCAAGTTTGCTTCGTCATGACGTTGACCTCTGACCCTAAGTCGAGGACCACATAGTCTATATCATACTCTCCTATTTGAGCATTCAAATGTAATTCTTTGTTTGTTCTTCTCTTCTTACCAATCTGGTGTACTGCCCTGTTCAACAAGGTGTCTACCTTTCCTATCTCATACTTCCTAATTAGGTTCTGTAACTCTTGTACAACTTTCTCATCCTAAATTAATTTAAGACAAGTGTACAAAAAATCGATGACTGTACTTTCCTCTTTTCCTTCTTTATGCGCAGTCGATTGATCAAATGCCTGAGGCATTCCATACTCTTTTACTTATGTTTGTTTTCTAGATGAGGATCCTTGGTTCTTATTGAACTCCTATCTTTCTTCCTCAAAGATTCATCTTTCTTTCTTTGCATCAAAAGCTCGAGTCTTCTCCTCAGCTTTCCTGATACCTGACTCTTCTGTGATATTTCTTTGGGTTGTTTTATCCTCTCCTGTAGTAGCGCTTCCTTGAGTAATGACAACGAATCTAGGTTCGGTTTCATGAGGTTCAACATATATCATTTGTACTTGTGGATTCTACTAGGGTCCTCATCTTTCTTGAAGCTTAGCTAGTAGAACAGGGCATTCTTCTATGACATGCTCAAAAGAGTTACAATAACTACAGGTTGTTCAAGGATTCTGACAATCCCTTTCTAACTGTCCTGGCTACACACAGTTATAACATATTATTTTTCCTTGGCCTCGGCCCATACCTCGTCCTCGTCCTCATCCTCTGTATTCACCGTAAGGAGTGAAGTTTCCTCTCCCTAGGGAGTTGTATTGCGGAGTATTTCCTTCTTGTTGTACTTCACCTTGAATCATGTATATGTCTCTCGACCTCTCATGCATGAGATTGTCAGCTCTACAATCTCGATCATCGTGCCCTAATGATTTAAAAAATGTGCAGTACAAGTTTTTGGGTGTCTGAACATACTTTTGCATGTAATAGCACTCACCTGGACGATACCAATTTCTGCACACATCACACCAGGGTAGGTTAACTTGCTTCAAGGGGCTCGGCGCTCTTGAGGCCAAATACTCATGGAATAAGGGGCAGTGTTCCTTATCATGACCTTCTAATATACATATCACACACCAGACATCTTCCCTTTTTTCCTTCTTCATATCCTCGACCTACAGAGACAAACTAGTCTGTTGGCTCAAGATCTGGATCATGCCTGAGCTAGATTCTCCCATAGGTGTTGATTTAAGCTTCATGGTGATTTCCAAAGCTTCTGCCTATGATGCAATATTCTGCTGCATCAGAGGGACTCTGATGTGTGGTAACAATGCAACGATGAACCATTATTTGTTCTCTTCATCAGGGATCTAAAAAGTTAATCGACCTGTTAGGGTCTTGAATCTTTGGTCGAACTCCCAAACAGGTTCTGCTACCTTTTGTTTGATCTCTTTTATCTCTGTAATACATTTTGAATTCAAATTAGGTTTCTTAAACTCTGCAATTAGCGCATTCTTGATCTCATTCAGTGGCTTTGGTTGTGCAAGTCCTTGGACAAGTTTCATGTACCAGCTCAGTGCGTGGTCCCGTAGTGTAGTGCTGAACTGGGTTCTCTTGATGGCTTCGTCGATGATACTTTTAATATTCCATACGGCTTCACACAGAAACCAATGTTGATCTGGATCTTCATATCCATCTCCTCTAAAGATAGGGAGCCTCTTTTAATCTTCCATAGAGCTGACTAGGCTTCTTGTTTGAGTAGATGTTAAGCTACTAGTAACAGTGCTCTGAGGATTCTGGTGGTTCTGACTATTCTGACTGCTAAGTATTGTTGAGACAATAGGAAGATTAATGTTACTTACTTCAGTAGTTCACGCAGTTCCTGAGGTTTCTGGCTCGCTTTGGTGAAGTTCTTCAGCTTCCCCTTCTTCTATTCTGGTGGGCTATGAATGTTCTTCGTCGGTTAGATCTACCTCTTCTCTACTGTAGAAACCCTCTTCTCCGTAGTTTTGCTTAAACAAGGTCTCAAGGTGAGCCCCTCAGAATACTTTCCCACTGCGTGTATGTCCTTCTTCTGTGTCACTGTCATTGTCTGAGATCTTGAACATTAGCCTTTTTAGGTCCAACCAATCTACTGTATATTCAAGATGTGGTTTTCATTGAAGAGCATCTTGATTCTCAGCTTCATAAAGTGAAAAAAAATTCCTCTAGGTCCTTTGAAAAAGTATATCTCAGCTTGGCTATATGATTATGTTCTGTCAACAACAATCTCGGTGATATACCCTCCAATGGTACTATCAAACCAATGATATATTGCTCTGGATACAGTGTTGTCAAATCTCTTGACCTTCTAGATCAGTGTCGGCATCCAAACCACAGGAGGTCTAGATCTAATATCGAACTGGGTATCGGCTAACCTAGCCAACCATTCAAACAATTCCTGGTGGATTCCCCCAAAGAAGATCTCGTGAATGTCGCTGAAAATGTATCTTTG
This sequence comes from Picea mariana, assembly GCA_032191745.1. Taxonomy (NCBI): domain Eukaryota; kingdom Viridiplantae; phylum Streptophyta; class Pinopsida; order Pinales; family Pinaceae; genus Picea; species Picea mariana. The sequence continues at coordinate 10,437 of JASDQU010196105.1, read as the reverse complement.
TAGCCAATCTTCAGTACTCAGTTTAGGGTTCTTTTTCTGGGCTTCAGCGAAGTCCCTCTCTCAATCCTCTATCCACTTTTGAATCTCAGTCTTTGATGGGAACCACCTTGACATTCCCTTAAAAATATTCATGTCCCGATAACAGAACCATTTGTTGGCATAGGGGCATACTGAGGGTTCACTCCAAGAGTGCACAAAAAATCCCTAGCTACTGGCCCTTTCGACAACACCTACGAAGTATATGTAGTCTCACTCAAAGCAGCTAAGAGGGGGGTTATAGGACATATATGTATACAACCAGGGGAATATCAAGTGGAACTAATACAACAATAATGCAACATTCATTTATCTCTTATCAACTAGATCTACTTTACATAGCTATACATCTAATCTAACACAATAATGCAAATAACAGTATAACAATGACAAAGATATAGGTATCAATCACACATATGACACAAAATGTATGTAGTTCACCCTCTCTCTAGGGATACGTCCACAGAACTATGCTTATGATATATTAAGATAAATCTTACAGCTTTGATCTGTGCTCTTAGTCAACAGATATTCTCTCTTCTTCTCTATGTCTCCCACCTTCCGGTGCACCCATCTGGAGGACTTGATCTTCTCACCCAGCTGAAGATATTACAATACCAGAAGGCTCTCACTCTCAGCACTCCTCTCTCTCATAGTACAATAATCTCTCAACCAACAATAATCAATATCAATACCCAACACTAGTACCGACCCGACCTAGGTCCTCTCGATCTCTATTTATACATTATAGTCCCTCACTGACAGCCTTAGGTCGAAACCTAGGTGTCAAAACCCTAATTACCCAAAACCCTAGGTGTCTAAATCTCTAGGTCAACTTGACCCACCTTTTCAGGGATTCGCCAGCTTGTCTTTCCTCCCATCAAGAAGGACTCTAAAGGATTCATACCATCAAAGGTAGGTAAGTTACTTGTTGTTGTACCAATACAATGAACTTCTCTGGTCAGTCGAGCACATCTCCTTGTGGATACTTCATACATTTGGTTCTTCCAGTTCTGCAACACTTCTTCTGAATCTGATGAACATGCGTTGTCACTTCGCCAGCTTAGATTCCCATCAGTAGTAGGGTTGATATAATCATGTTGTTTGGTTGTTAATTTATAGATGTTTTCCAGCTCATATGTGTAGTCTTCTATTCTGATGGGATCTGTATACCACGGACCTTCATCTAGAACTAAGGGTGAAATGACCCTAAGGCCATCTCCTTCAAATGTCATGTGTCTTTTCTTTAAATTGACCACAGTAGAATTGTTGAAGGCCCAATCAATTCCTAGTAATGTAGGGTAAGGGAAGCTATCATCAACAATTTCAATTACCTCAAAGTATGCAAAGTTTCTAACTCTATGGATGTCCACAGGGACATGCCCCAATCATCCAAATGGGTTGACAGCTTGCTCATTAGCCATGTGAAGCCTCATAGGGGAGTATATCAGCTTAGGTTTTCCCATCATTTCCCAAGTTTGCTTCGTCATGACGTTGACCTCTGACCCTAAGTCGAGGACCACATAGTCTATATCATACTCTCCTATTTGAGAATTCAAATGTAATTCTTTGTTTGTTCTTCTCTTCTTACCAATCTGGTGTACTTCCCTGTTCAGCAAGGGGTCTACCTTTCCTAGCTCATACTGCCTCATTAGGTTCTGTAACTCTTGTGCAACTTTCTCATCCTGAATTAATTTAAGACAAGTGTACAAAAAATCGATGAGTGTACTTTCCTCTTTTCCTTCTTTATGTGCAGTCAATTGATCAAATTCTTGAGGCATTTCGTACTCTTTTACTTCTGTTTGTGTTCTAGATGAGGATCCTTTGTTCCTATTGAACTCCTATTTTTCTTCCTCAAAGATTCGTCTTTCTTTCTTTGCATAAAAATCCTGAGTCTTCTCCTTAGCTTTCCTGATACCTGACTCTTCTTCGATATATCTTTGGGTTTTTATTTCCTCTTCTGTAGCAGCGCCTCCTCGAGTAATGACAATGACTCTAGGTTCAGTTCCATCAGGTTCAGCATATATCAGTTGTACTTGTGGGTTATGTTGGGGTCCTCGTCTTTCCTGAAGCTTAGCCAGTAGAATAGGGCATTCTTCTATGACATGCTCAAAAGAGGCCATTGTCTAATACTTCATATGTGAATGGTGTAGGGAAGGGGTCATGCAAACAGGAATCATTCAACTTTATGATATACACACATATTTTGATGTCGCCTGTCTTCTTGTCTTGTACTACCATAGGGTTGATCCACTCCGACTCTTCAACAGGTTCAATAATCCCTGCTTCCAACATTCTGTCGAGCTCAATCTTCACTTTTTCCTTATATTTTGGGTTCAATCTATAGGGTCTTTGCTTGAATGGATTCACATATGATTTCAAAGGTATTGTCATTTCTCCCATAGGTCCTTTGATACCCTTCATATCAGTGAACTTGGTCGAAAACAAGTCCTTATACTCATGCAGTAATTCTGTAATTTTGTCAATGGTAGCAACATCCTAGTAATCTCTGACATTGGCAAGCTTCGGTGTCTCCTCTGTCCCAATATTAACTTTATTTATCTTGATCGTCTATCCAATGAATGGAATTTCAACTCCTGTTCCTTCCATGTTCCTGTGGCCTTCTGTCTCAGCAATGTTTACCTTCCTTGGATCATCATCTTCGTTGGCATTAATGTTGTAACATCCTTGTAATTTTTGGAATGGCATAGTCCATTCGTCCTCTTCTTGCTCCATCGGGAGGCTGGATGACTCTTTAAATACTCTCTGCCTCACAATATTTAATGCTTGATCTATTGAGGGAAATTCACTTTCAAACAAAAAGGTGGTTACAAAATTCTGAATCATACCTTTCCAATCTGCCGTGATAAGGCGCAGCTTTGCTTGAAGGTACCAGTTAATACAGGTTGTGTCTAGCACGTTAATGAATCTGTGTACCCATTGTTCTCGAGTAATTTCACTCCAGGCCTCTTCATAGCTTCATACATGGTCCTTTGGACAACTTCGACCTGTGTACCTCACTTCACAGCTTCCTACTTGTGCTGAAAACTGTGTTGTCATCAAGGTTCGACATTGTGTCCAGTCTGTGATATTACTTTTATGTGTCCCCCACCATCTTACTGGTGTAGCTTTCAGAGCCTCATCCATAGCCAACAACCTCTATTGTGTTGGTACAATTGTTTCAAAGTCCATCAAAGAGGATTCTAAAGGATTCAGACCATCAAAGGTAGGTAAGTTACTTGTAGTTGTACCAATCCAACGGACTTCTCTGGTCAGTCGAGCACATCTCCTTGTGGATACTTCATACATCTGGTTTTTCCAGTTATCCAGCGCGTCTTCTGAATCTGATGAACACACATTATCACCTCGCCATCTTATATTCCCATCGGCAGTAGGGTTGATATAATCCTATTGTCTAGTTGTTAATTTATAGATTGTTTCTAGCTCATATGTGTAGTCATCTTCTTTGATGGGCTCTACATACCACAGACCTTCATCTGGATCTAAGGGTGCAATGACCCTAAGGCCATCTCCTTCAAATTTCATGCATCTTTTCTTTAAATCAACCACAGTAGAATTGTTGAAGGCCCAATCAATTCCTAGTAATGCAGGGTAAGGGAAGCTATCATCAACAATTTCAATTACCTCAAAGTCTGCAAAGGTTATAACTCCGTCGATGTCCATGGGGACATTCTCCAATCATCCAAATGGGTTGACATCTTGCTGATTAGCCATGTGAAACCTGATAGGGGAGTATATCATCTTGGGTTTTCCCATCGGTTCCCAAGTTTGCTTCATCATGGCGTTGACCTTCGACCCTAAGTCGAGGACCACATAGTCTATATCATACTCTCCTATTTGAGCATTCAAATGTAATTCTTTGTTTTTTCTTCTCTTCTTACCAATCTGGTGTATTTCCCTGTTCAACAAGGGTTCTACCTTTCCTAGCTCATACTGCCTGATTAGGTTCTATAACTCTTGTACAACTTTCTCATCCTTAATTAATTTAAGACAAGTGTACAAAAAATCAATGAGCATACTTTCCCCTTTTCCTTCTTTATGTGTAGTCGATTGATCAAATGTCTGAGGCATTCCATACTCTTTTACTTCTGGTTGTGTTCTAGATGAGGATCCTTGGTTCCTCTTGAACTCCTATCTTGCTTCCTCAAAGATTCTTCTTTCTTTATTTGCATCAAAAGCCTGAGTCTTCTCATTATCTTTCTTGATACCTGACTCTTTTGCGATCTTTTTTTGGCTTGTTCTATCCTCTCCTATAGTAGCGGCTCCTCAAGTAATGACAATGACTCTAGGTTCGGTTCTGCAAGGTTCAGCATATATCAGTTGTACTTGTGGGTTCTGTTGGGGTCCTGTTGACGGGTGAAATTGACTGCTCGTCAACTGGAAGAGTGAATCTGGTCCGGGGTTGTCTAATTAACCCAAGCCATTTGGATTAATTCACTCTGACGGGTTTAATGGCTCTGTTGGCCAATCTAAAGTCCTAAAGAAAGCGAAAATTAACTAAAAGAAATACAATAACTTACTAAATAATAATCACTGAAATA
>JASDQU010196104.1:10080-26257 GCA_032191745.1 Picea mariana | reverse complement strand
TTCCCTTTCCAGTATTTTGATGATGCTTTATTTTAGGATTTGGAAAGTGAAGAAGTACTAGAGGAGCCCTTAGATGCATTAAGTCCTTCATGCAATATTAAATATAATGACATTGTAAATAATATTGATGAGTTCATACATGTAGGAAGACTTAAGTGGGATGTGATTGGTTCTAATGAGGATCCCATTTATGATATGGAAGGATATATTTGAGTGTTTCCTTTACAACAATCATAAGATGTTCCTAATCATTTTGACATTTGGAAACAAGATGATGATACAATTACAAAATTTTTCCAAGCACCCAAGGATGACCCAGTGCAATGTTCTCCTAATGATTTTCGGTCATACCTTGAGGATTTTGATGAGTATTCCTTTGAGCACTTGGATTTATTCTATGAAGAAAATTTTCAACCACCAATCTACTCAAATGTTGATAAAGGTAACGCTATTGCTTACCCAGAGCAGGGTACTTGTGACAAGGTTTTCCAGCTCCCTTCGACCACTTTACCTCGTTCTATCGCTAAGGGTGTAGTTAGGAAACATGTCCCTTGTATTGATTTTTCTCCAGGGAAAATCCTACTTTTATAATTTAAGGGTAGGTTGAATACCTTAAGAAGAAGTTTTTTATCTCAGTCTTTCAGCCTTCCCTTGAGAAATGGTCAATCATCCTCTAAATTCTTACTAGTTCCTTCCCATAACTCAGTATGTGAAAACCTCCAAGGTAACCAACCTTCAGACTCTTTGAGTTAGTCTTTTGAGACTTTGATTTTCATGATCCCTTTTTGAGATGGGTTGAGCACTTTCCTAGAAGTATGAATTGGCATAATTTTGTCCCTTCCTCCGTCCCTCCTGCCTCCATGAGCCAGACTTCACGATTTCTGATGACGTGATACAAGCTCTAACTCATGTTTATCTTGTGCTTAACTTGTCTTTGTTTTGGTTTATGATGAAGCACATATGCAGGTCTTATGATACATTGCTAGCATGGTTGTACTGGTTGTATGCTTATACCTAGCATTTGACAGGTAAGTACAGGTAAGTAGGGGTAGGTAGGCATTTGCATCCATTGTATATACAATCACATTTCATATTAGCATAGTTGTAGTTTCATTTTTCATATCATATTTCTCTATTTATGTATATATGCTTGCTTATCCTTATTTTTTATCATATAGGAGCGAAGGGTGATATCACCACCCTGAATATTACTGATGCGTTTGGTTGAGATCTAGCATGAACAGGTCATACCATATATGTTGAGGTTCTCATGCGCTCTATGGTGAGCACATGTCCCCGAGTTGGAGCCAGATGTTATCCCCTATCCTAGGGATAGCTAAGGAGATAATGTCTCAAGGCCGGATGAGAGCCGAATGACTTGAGCATGGCCCCGGAGGGCCCTTCTTATCTTCAAGTGCAACCCATTTATCAGTAACAACAACATCCATCCCACCAGCCTGGTCCTAAAGAAGTAGTGAGTCTTGCTCCATGAGGTAATGAGTTTGGGTATCATGGTATGTGTCACTCTCATTATTGAAGCACTTGAATATGTTGCACTGAAATCTCCTTCATTTCATAACGTTTGCTTGGAAATTATGCTCTTTAACTTGTTCATACCTGGATGGGTAACATGATGCCCCAGTAAGTTGATCTCCCTTTAGGATGGGTTGCAATTGGGTGGGTCTATGAAAGGTCATCGTCCATTCCCTTCATACTTACCACTTTCCATCCTTACTCCTCTCATTTCCCCCCTACCTTTGTTTGGACATTGGGTTTGCCACACTAGGAAGGGTTGTACCTTGCCTTATGGGAGGAAGGAAATAAAGGCCCAGAAGGTTAAAGTAGTTGGGAAGAGTTAAAATAAAAAATGAAACCTTTGAGATGCTTTGCCCAGGGATTCTCGAGAAAGAAATAAAAGGATTCTCAATAAGAAAAGGGAACCCTTAAGATAAATAAAAACTCAAGGTATTAGTTGGTGGATGGGAGGTCTCATCATGAGCCAGCCTATTAGGACCATGGGCATGTAGCGGTATGACACTACCATCTATCTGGTCACCAAACTAGGGCAATGGCTCTTGGTGACATACCCAAGAGAAAGAGGGTCTCATGATGATCCAACCTTCTAATCTTCGTGAAATGCTTGTGGGTAACGTTGTCACCTCTGGTCACCAAGCTAGGAAAATGTCCTTCAACTCTTCCCTTGCAGCACAAAATAAAAAGCAATAAGACTAAGAATAAAATGCATTGAATTGGCTAGGAAAGAATGTCATCTATGACAAGGTGCAACTCTCCCTCTACAAAGGAACCCACATGTAAGACCTACATTTCCCTGTTATCACTGCACCCTATTCCCAAACACTTCCCCCACGCCACTTCACTCACACTTACATGACCTAGATTGGTTATCACCTGGGAAACACCCCAAACTTAAGGAGGATTATCCCAATAGGACATCGTCCATTCCCTCTATACTTACCACTTTCCATCCTTACTCCTCTCATTTCCCCCCTACTTTTATTCGGGCATTGGGTTTGCCACACTAGGAAGGGTTATACCTTGCCTTGTGGGATGAAGAGGCTAAAGTCCCATAAATTTAAAGTAGATTGCAAGAGTTAAAATCCAAAATGAAACCTTTGATATGCTTCGTCCATGGATTCCCGAGAAAGAAGTAAAATGCTTCTCAGTAAGAAAAAGGGAACCCTTAATATAAATAAACACTCAAGGTATTAACTGGTGGATAGGAGGTATCATCATGAGCCGACCTATTAGGACCATGGGCATGTAGTGGTATGACACCACCATCTATCTGGTCACCAAACTAGGGTAGTGGCTCTTGGTGACATAGCCAAGAGAAAGGGGATCTCATGACGAACGAACCTTCTAATCTACGTGAAATGCTTGTGGGTAACGTTGTCACCTCTAGTCACCAAGCCAGGACAATGTCCTTCAACTCTTCCCTTGAAGAACAAAATAAAAATAAATAAGAATAAAATGCATTGAATGGACTAGGGAAGAATGACATCTATGACAAGGTGCAACTCACCATCTATAAAGGCACCCACGGTTAAGACCTACATTTCCCTGTTTTCATTGCACCCTGTTCCCAAACACTTCCCCCACGCCACTTCACACACACACTTACATGAACTAGATCGGTTTTCACCTGGGAAACAACCCAAACTTAAGGAGGATTATCCCAATAGGACATCCTGAGACCTTCTCCAAACCTAACTTGTCAAACTGCATAACGTCTTTAAGAATTTGTTTGGGCAAAAGGGGGTTTGATGCACATGTTTGGGTGATTTGATTATTATATGTGATTGACATTGCTATGATCACTATGACTTATGAATCCCTAGAGGGAATACTTGTTGTTGTCGCAGGACCTTTCCCGATGGACATGTACATATGTGGGAATAATTAGCTCAGACCTCCATGGGGCTGAAAGCCCATAGATGCACATTGTGACCCCAACCAAGGGCAGAGAGACACCAGAGACTTGCGACAGGAAGAAAGAAGGGCATTGCACCAGGGACACTCCAACAGACCTAGACCCAGGGGGATCTTGTCTTTCCACCTCGACGTTGACCTTTGGGAGCCCATGATGTCACCTTTGTGACCCTAGACGTCATCGAGTCAGGGTTTGCATTTATGAGGGCATTTATGTGATAGTTCTCATGTGCGACAACATTCAGGGCCTTTAGAGTACAAACGTTCTACATTTGAGGCCTAATGTCACCCTTGGAAATGTTATTACGGTTTAATTAATTTCATTTATGTAAAAATTGGATTTTTGATGTAATTTGGCCAGGTTGACCTTTTAATAACCTAAATTTAATTAAAGGTCATTAAAAATATATAAATAGAGAGAAAAGACTCGCATTTTTTGGATCATCACTCATCACACAAGTAGTGTGGTCTGAAACTTGCCCCGTTTTTAGGGGTTATAGGCTGAAATTCTAGGCACACTTTCTCTTGGAGGCTAAATTTTGCAACTTGGATCATTTCATTGGTGAAGTTATTTGGAATTCTAGGGTTTTATAGCTTGATTATTCTTGGTGAAGTAAGTAAATATGCAATTCTTCATTTTATTTGAATGGTTTATGGTAAATTTGCTTATTCATGTTAAAGATTATGAAATTGCTTGCTTGACAAACCCTGGGAGTAAAGGACTTAAATTGCTACTTCTTTACTCTTCATTTGCTAGACCTTGCTAAGAAGATTTTGACCTAGGTAAACTTCTAGAGCCCTAAACACTAGCACTTTAGAAGTTATTATCTAGTCAATTGTTGCTTCAAGTATCTTTCAATAGTCTAAGGAAGGGAGATTTTGATAGAGCCTAAAATTGCTTACACTCTAGTAAGTTTATCCTTAGGGTTTGGATGTTTGAGGCCTTGAAGAGCCAACACCTCTTCCATCCATCTCTTATCCTTAGGTAAGTATAATCATTGTGTCATTTCTTCCAAGAGAAAACCATCATCTATAGACTCCATTACCCTATAAAGGCACTAGTCTACCCACTATAGTAATTGATTGATCAAAACAACTCTCAAACTATCTTCCTTGAAACATTTACTAACTTCTACTAACCCTAAACTAGAATAATTCACTAGATAATTTGCTGATGTTGCAAAATATTGCTACAACCATCTAACAACAACAAATTTATCTCAAAAGTGACATTAAAAGATGATTAAATATTGCCAATTTTGCTTCTAACAAGTAGTTATCATTTTGCCAATTCAAAGCTACATTTCCTTGTCTTTTTCAAGTAAATTCAAGGCATAATTAGTGTGGTTGTTGCAAAATACTTATTGATGTTGTAAATAATTACTTTTCTGCAATTTTATATCAGCTTACTTATTTTTCAGAGGTTCATGGTCTTATGAAGCACTAACATCATTTGGTACTCGGAAGTTTCCACTTTTTCTATTTGTTGTCTTGTTCTAGGCAGGTGCACCTTATTTACCTTTTTGCTTCAACTCTATAAGACACAAAGAACATTTGAATTGAGTGACCTGAGAGAGTTGGAAACTTTCTTGTACCTTTTACCTTAGCCTTATCAAACCTTCATGTTACTGGGGATGTCTCCCCTGGGGTACTGTGACATACTCCCAAATAGAAAGGGGTTTCCTATTAAGGTGACAGTGATAGGTCACTCCATGTTATGTCAATTTTCCATCCACCCGCCTTAGGCTTTGGGCAATTACAGATTGTGCAATAACATGACACATTGCTAAGAATTGTCCTGCAAGAAGGGAAGAATTCAAGAAGAGAAATAACAAAAGACATCATGCCCATGCAGATGAAGATGATGAGCCACCCAAGAAGTTAACTAAAGAAGAAATTGAAGATTATGTCATGTACATACTTGGCTCTTAAGCACATGACAGGAACTCTGATGAGAATGAAGGATGTATTCTATGTACTAGAAAAAGGAGGTTTGTACTTGTCCACTTAGATGTATGTGGTACAATACCATCAACCTCTCTAAGAAGGTATGTATACTATGTATCATTTATTGATGATTACTCTCATAAGACTTGGGTTTATTTATTGAAATTAAAAGATGAAGTACTCGGAAAGTTCAAGGAATTAAAAGCATTGGTAGAAATGAACTTTGGAAAAATCAAGATACTCAGGTCATATAATGGAGGAGAGTACACCTCAAATGAATTTGGAAACTTTTGCAAAGATGTCAGGATTAAGAGGGTGCTCACCACTCCCTATAATCCTCAACAAAATGGTGTAGCAGAAAGAAATAATAGAACAATTATGGAAGCAGTAAAGACTATGATTCACGATCAAGATCTTCCAATGCACTTATGAGCCGAAGAAACAAGAACAACAATTTATGTCCAAAACAGATTTTCCCATAGTGCACTTGGATTCAAAACCCCCGAAGAAATGTTCACCGGAAAGAATCTAGAAGTAAACCATCTAAAAATATTTGGTTGTCCAGTGTTTGTACACATTCCGAAAGAAAGGAGAACCAAGCTGGATCCTTTAGGAAAGAAGGGAATATTTGTTGGATACTGTAAGGTCTCTAAGGCCTTCAGAATTTACATACCAGGTTACCATCATATTGAGATCAACATAGATGTAACCTTTAATGAAGATGMAACACTCAAAGTATCAAGGAAATKCTTTCTTGAAGAAGTATATGAAGAAGAACCTATAGCTCCCAGAGTTGTAGAACCAGTGAAGGAAGTTATAGTTACCCCTGATGATGAGATTCCAGAAGATCATGATATGATGGAATCTCAAGAACCTCCCTGGATGAYGATMTCTCACAAGAGAAAGCCAACTTTGGAAAGGGAAMTTATTCAAGATGTAGAGAAGTATGGTKCCCTAGAAGGAATCATGATACAAAGCAAGAAACCTAAGCCATTCTCTAGTTGTATGGCCTTGATGTGTGATCTCATAGAAAAGGAACCTACTTGCTCTGAAGAAGCCATTCARAAGAAATAATGGGTGGATTCCATGACAAAAGAATACAAGTTCATTATAAAKAATGATGTATGGGAAGTAGTTCCCAGACCAAAGAAMAAAGATGCGGTATCTTCCAAGTGGATATACCAGATAAAACATGCAGCAGACAAAAGTATTGAAAAACATAAAACAATATTTGTGGCTCGTGGTTTTTCTCAAAAGGAAGGTATTGATTATGAAGATACATTTCCATCAAAACCATCATAGCTCTTGTAGCCAAAATGAAGTGGAAGTTACACCAGATGGATGTGAAAACAAACTTTTTAAATGGTGTTATTGAAGAAGAAGTGTATATAAAACAACCACAAGGGTTTGAATTTGAAGATAGAAAGACTCATGTTTGCAAGTTGAAGAAAGCTATGTACGGGTTGAATCAAGCTCATAGAGCTTGGTATGGAAAAATTGATATTTTTTTGATGAGCTTGGGATTTACCAAGAGTAGAGTTGATTCTAACCTTTACTTCAAGGTTATGAATGATGAGCCAGTTATATTGCTATTGTATGTGGATGACTTATTCTTAATAGTAGAATAAAAGCTCATCACAGATTGTAAGAAGAATCTCGTTGCAAAGTTTGAGATGAAAGACCTAGGCCTGATGCATTATTTCTTAGGTCTTGAAGTTTGGAAAATTCCAGAGAAAATCTTCCTTAACCAAGGGAAGTATGAAGTTGAAATACTGAAGAGATTTGACATGTTGGAATGTAAATCCATGAACATACCCATGGATACAAAGTCGAAGCTCCTGGTTGATACTTCGTCAGAGTTGGTTGATGCTACTCTATAGAGACAGATTATTGGTTCGTTGATGTATCTGACGAATACTAGGCCAGATATATGCTTTGCTGTGAACACCTTGTTATCAAACAAATCGGTAAGTGCATACAAACTAATCTCCCTAACTTCAACAGGAAGCTAGAACAAAACAAGGCAGAATACAAACTTCACCTTAGACTTCATTGTTATATCAACTAGTTAGAGAGGGACAAATGACATACGTTTTAAATGACGCTTGATCCTCACTAGTGTTGTCCTTGTCGCTTCATATTTGGATTTGTGAGATTGTGAACCTATTTAAGAAGCAAAAACCGACAAGGAGAGAGAGCAACGATATATATATATTCCAATGAATTCTATGTATAAGATCAAGGAGTTATACAATAAAAGTAAAGACACCTTTATAGGGAAGGAATGCATTGCTGCATTATATTAAAAGAAAGTGGAGAATACAACCCATGCCTTGATGTTGCAAGGTCCCTTCCAATGGCTCTTTTCTCCAACACACACACCTTTGCTCCAATGCCTTTGATGAAGAAGATCCACAACTTGACTTAGAGAGCTAAAGAAAAACTATCTCCAGTATAGTCTATAGCAGAATTTTTCATGCATAAACAATCCTTAGCCTTTTCCATAAGAGATCCCTCTTTATATAGGGTGAAAGAGGGATGGATGATAAGATTAGGATGATCCCACTAAATCAGATAAGCGAGTAAGATCCAAACCGATCAAAGGCCACCTCATCTTCTAGAAGATTCCCTTCTAGAACATCCGTGAATTTCACTTTTCTTCTTGTTTAAGCATCATTGCACCCTATGCACAGGAATYCTGCGACAAGACCGCAGTCCATTTTGGTRCARCGTGCGATGATCAAGCATCATCRCACCCMAARAACAGAGCAGGGTGTGACGATCTCCTTTGACATTGTTTTTAAGGAAGAAAAGCTAATCCATTTTTCTCATGGAGAAAGTCTCTTTTAGTGTTTTCAGGAAACATGGAAGTGAGTTATGCACATGTCGTAAGTTTATCACTGGGGTGAMCAAAATAATGTGTAAYAGAATGCCCCCCAAAGTATGAAGTTGGAACCTGTGTCAKCTAACTGTGACAATTGAAATACTTTGTAGARTGTGTGTGTCRAAAACAAGGAGCGCATCGGTCGAGAGCCTGCAAATAATCTAGCATATGCATAATAATATACCATCTTCTGAGGTAGGTATTCCCATAATCAGACTACAAATGACTCTAATCATAAGTGTCAAGTGAGTCATGGCCACTAAACATTCCCTGTGGATTCATTCCATCATGATTTAACATAGCCACGAAAAATACACCGTGGATCTATGCTCTTAAAGAATTCAAATTCGGACATAGCCATGAGACATGCATAATGGATCTATGTGTCAGTAAAAACTCATAAATACTCCGTCTCAACATGTACCGATATGGTGAGATCCAGGGTATTCATTTCCATCATTCTGAAGAATGAATCTATCCATGTGATTACAGGTGTCGAAGTCGAACATGGTAGAAACCACTTGATTACCTATCATTAATGAAAACTGTTAACAAGTGTGAGGGAAATCATCATTGATGTCAATGACTCCCAAGGTACTCTAGTACAATCCAACGAATGTGAATGAATGAGTTGAATTCGAACACTTGATGGAATCTTCTAATCAAGGGTCAATGATGTGAACCCACTATTGAAAGCGAGGAAACTTGCCATTGAGGCATGCAGGCTCTAAGGTACTAAATGATTTCTAAGTCTTGTTCTAGGATAATGAGTTGAAGTCGACAGGAAAAGACTTGTCATAGGAGGGCCTTAATGTATCCCCCATCAATGACACAAAATATGTAAAAGATTTGAATTAGATCAGAGTATGAAGTGATTTGGAACTGACTCAAGGAAGGTCGACATGGTAGAAAATTAAGAACTGCAGATGGCCGACTCAATAGAAGGATTGTTTAGGTTGGACTTCTCTTGAACATATGAACGACGCAACAATTGTATTGGCAACTTTGACTCAAGGAGGACCCAACATATGGACTTGTGGATGGTCAAACGAGAGACAAATGGATTCCCCAACCCAGATACAATGATGAAAGGGGGTGTCATGTTCAAGAGTGAATTTACTGCCACTAACACAAATAAAAATACACATTTCTTTCCCAATTTCTCCCACCATTTCTAGCGAGTACCTCTTTATTTTTACGCAAGCTTGAGGAGGATAACATATGCTTGTAATGTAAGCTCATCCTTTAGATGGGTCTCTCGGAGTATGTTTAGTGAACCCTAAGAAGGAGTGGTTCGGTCCCATATGGGCCTTTCGATGTTTGTTTTATGAGTCCAAAGAAAGAAAACTCAGGGTTTTTTCATGTATAGAGAGTTTGAAAAACACTTAAAGAAAACTCCAAAATGTCCTTTTTCATAAGCTAGTCTGATGAGACCGAAAAAGAGATAATCTACCGCTCATCAAATGTTTTCTTCAAATACTTTTACGAGTGTGAAAAGAAAAAGGTCGCTCAGCTATCTTTTTCATGTTTTGGGAGCTTGAAAAGAGCTTAAGGGATACTCTGTAGGGTTCATTTTTCGTATTACCAATGCGAGTTCAAAAAACCGATAAAAGGTTACTCGATTGCATTCTCATGGTTTCACGAGCGTGATAAAGAATTAAGACTGTGCTTGAATTTTTTCCTAAAAAAAACCTTAAAAGTATATGTACATTAAAAAAACACACAAAAACAATAAAAAATAGAGGATCCATGTCAAATGTCCCGCCCTTAGATCTTTCAATCTGTAATGGAAACACTTTGCAAAGTTATTAGATTTGGGGCATAGATAAAATATTCAAAAAATAATTTAATTTGCAATAAAAAATGGTGAAAAGTAAGAAAAAAGGTCAAAATAACCCATTTACCATTTCATTTTGCAATTTCACCCAAATAGTGCCCAAAACCCTCATTTTCTTCCAAATTTCAAGTGTCGATTCTGAAGCGCTTGGTGGACCATTTCGCAAACCGCTTTCGTAAAAAAGGTAATCTCTTGCCCCTTTCTATTTTCATGATTTAAAATTTCATTTTTAATATTCTAGTTTTGAGTTAAGGTCAATTTTTTGGGAGTCCTTTCTCTTTGAGATCGTCGTAGGCTCACACTATCGTGAACTGCGATGATCCAAAATCGTCGTAGGGGACACATAGCCAGTGTGCGACAACGTCGCTCTGTGTAAAAGAAAGCCCTTGCGATGACCGTAACTCAATTTTCGAAAAAAGAAAATGAGCTAGGAAAACTTCCAAGATTTAATTTTTGATGAATCTAATCATCCTTTGATGTTGCTTGGCAAGTTTTCCTCAATCAAAATGCTCGAGTGGAGGGAACGTGAGCACAAGAAGAATACTTTGTCGGGAATGACCCGAGCACTGTCATGGCATTCTGGGAGTGTGGTTTACTCAAATTCTTCAAGACTCAGGGCATGAGAGCCCAACTGAGGCTATTGGAGTATTTAGTCCACATGTGAGATGTTAATGAATAAGCCTTTCACATGGGTGTGCATACGTTCACCTTGGAGATAGATGAAATTTACTTTTTGATTGGGTTATCTCACCGAGGCTCTCGGGTATCACTCTCAGGAAGCAGGGGTGGAGGAGAACCTATGGACTATTATGTTCCACACCACTGTGTGCCAGGTACGTCAAAGCATAGTGACAAGGTTTCCATTAGGGATGTTTGAGATTTACCATTGAGAACCATATTCTACACTATCACCTGGATGGAAGGGAGTGCTACTCCCCACATGGCTTTACAAATCCACTTTCAGTACACCATAGAGTGTATGAAGCCTCGGGTCTTCAATTTGTGTGAGGGTCTCTTGAAGAACATGAAGAAGCAACTGAAAAAGTGTCATAATGGTCAGTTGAAACAGTTTGGATATGGATTCATTTTGATATCCTTCTTCCTGGAGAGGGTCCCCATCTTACGTATACAGGTGGAGTGGGGCATACCTTCTGCACAAGATCCAGAGATGAAAATATGGGTGGATTTGATGGCTCGTCACGGTGGCGTGCCTATCATCAAATACGATGAAGATTTCTTCCAGTGGATGATAGATCAACTAATCATGGTGGAGGACTATGCTTACGTCAGGACGAACTTCTGTGGGGATTCTGACTTAGCTCTACCCGAGGGATCTCAGTGGGGAGACATAGGTAAGAAGAAAATTTTCATTATAAGATTTTTTTGGTATTTTCATTATAAAATGTTTTTGTTATTTATCCAAGACTAATCAAGCACTTTCAATAATGTAGATGTGGCGCCTTGTCGTCCTCCAGGATCATCTCCCATTTAGAGAGGAGGAGAGATAGGCACTGTGGTGGGTCGAGGAGTGGCTGCTGAAGATCTCAAGGAGATCAAACAGAACCTAGAAGGATTAACCATGAACATCCCTAATATCACAGTGGACGAACTATCTCAGTGCTACCAACACCATACAGTTGGTGTATCGACATCTTTTGGTTGACTGCTCCGTAGAGTGGCACGGGCAATTGTTTGTTACAACGAGCAACATCCTTGATGCTTTTGTATATGAAGCCACGAGCTTCACTATTTTGATATTTTGGTCTTTGGACAAACACTTTTTGTAACTTTTGACATATTAATATAAACTTTCTAGGGGCTTACTTGTCTTTTTAAACATGTGTTAGGATTTATAAATGGCGCAAATGTTTGTCTAAAACATAATTATCCAATGCATTTGTTAATGTGTTTAGACATCTAGGAATATGTTGATACTCAATATAATCAAAATGTCTTTCCAAGAGGCGAATTCTTAAGTATACCTGTAACAAAGTAGGACTTCGGATGTAATAAACGTTATTCAATTGAAACACTACTAACTGTGAATCAATTCATACAATAAGATGATGGATGCCAAATGAAATGGAATCAGTTAATAACTCGATAATTGCAATGTACTCCATGATATTATTAGTTGCACGAACAAGGAAAACACCGTGTAGACTGATCAACTCATCCGCAGGTGCATATATTTCTTGTGCAACAGATGCTAGGTTTTTAGTATTGCGACTAGCACCATTAACAAATCCAATATAGGGTAGCGAAGACACCGACATATGGAAACCAAACACAATGCAAGGCAAGCAGTTGAAATGTGGAACAAAAATGAAAAAAGTACAGTAGAGTATGATACACTAAAAATACAAAGCACTCATGCAAAAATAGTTTAAGCATAGTACTTCTTCAAGTAAACCCCATTTCTGGGTTCACTCAAAGGAATTCCATCATAATCTACCAGCTCATAAGCCCCTTTCTCCAACACTCATTTAACGATATAAGGGCCACAACACATGGGTTCGAATTTACTGGCCCCTAATAAGTCACGATCTTATTCGTAAAGGAGAACTAAATCACCCTCAGAAAAAATACATGGTTTGAAATGCTTGTCATATTGAGCTTTGACACGTTTCTTCTGAGTTTCAATGACTAAGGAAACATCATGGTGAATCTCGTCTAATTGCATCAAATACAAGAGACGTTCCTCTTTGGCTGAGGTGTTAGGGAGAAGTTCTACAACTAGTTTAAAACATGGGATTTCACATTCAATTGACAGAATAGCTTCAATACCATATACTAACTGGAAAGGTGTGAACCCCATGGAAGATTTAACGTATGTCTGATAGGCCCATAATACCGAGAAGAGCATTGTGTGCCAGCTTGACTTGTGAATTCCTATCATCCATCGAAGCATAGTAGTGAGAACTTTGTTAATTGCTTCAACCTAGCCATTGGCCTGTGGATAGTAAGGTGTTGAGTTTTCATGTTGAAGACCCAAATTCTCGGTAAGTTCAGACAACATGAAATTGCAAAAATGAATACCATGGCCAGTGATGATGTCTCGAGGAACACCAAATCTAGTAATGATATGATTGAATATGAACAACGCTGTAGTTTTCCCGATATTACCAAATGTAGGCATTGCCTCAACCCATTTAGTGAAATAATCCACGGCTACGATAATGTATCCATGCCCCCCGACCGAGTGAGGGTTACATGTCATGAAGTCAATGCCCCATTTAACAAATGGACCAATGGAAACTACAGGGTAAAGAGGAGCAGGATGATACCGTATCTTATTGTTATACGTTTAACAAGCGTGGAATTTCTGAATGACACTAATGCAATCCTTAAACAACGAAGGCCAGAAGTAACCAACTCGTAAGATCTTTTGGGTAGTGGCATACCCTGACATATGACTGCCACATGCTCCAGAATGATAGTCATTTAAAGTTTTCTTAGCTTCATCATAGGTTAGACATCATCGAAATATGAAATCAATACCACAATGGTAAACGATATCACTGAGGATAATGTATTGACGACCTTGATATCGAATACGATGATGATCTATACTAGAAATATCGGGCTGGAAAGTTTGGGTTTGGAGATAATTGATAATGTCTCCATACCATATGTCGTCAAAACTGATCAGAAAGAGAGACTCATCAGGAAAGGAATCCTATGCCATAGTTTATGTCTCAGTGAAGGGAAGGTCACATATCAACTCGGAAAAAACCAAAGATTTCTTTGATTTGGCACGATCAAACTCCAAATCAAACTCTTGGAGAATCACTATCCATATGAAGTATTTTCCCTTGAGCAATTGTCGAGTAAGGATGTGTTGCATAGGGTTGCAATTGGAAATGATTGTGGTTTTGCGCAATAAGATATAATGACGAAAACATTGAACAAATTGAATAGCTGCCAAGGCCAGTTTCTCCACATGCATATATTTGGTTTCGGTGGTTGTGAGACTCCGACTCAAATAGTAGATAACATGTTCATCATGCAAATCATCCTCTTGGACTAGAACCATAGAGATGGTAGAGTCCAAAGCAGCTAAGTATAAGAAATAATCTCGACTATAATTGGGAGGAAATAAGAGTGGTGTACGGGTTAAGGCAAGTTTCAAAGCTTCAAAGGCTTTGTTGGCAGTGTCGTCCCATACAAAATCGTGACCCTTTTTAAGAAGTTGAGTACAACCTTTTGTTAATTCAACATAATTGGGGATGAATTGACATAAAAATTTTGCCTTCCCTTGCAAACTTTGGAGTTGGCGTAAGGTAGAAGGAGGAGGTAAATTGAGAATATCTTCAACCTTCAGAGGGTCCACTCTAATCCCATGTGTAGAAATGATAAAACCAAGAAGTTGTCTGGACTCCACACAAAAAATGCATTTATGTGGATTCAATATTATGTGATAATAGCGACAGCGTAGGAAAATGGGTCGTAAATGTGCCGGGTGATCTTGATGATGCATGGAATGCATCGGTAAATCGTCTAGGTAAGGTTGTACAATGTGCTTAATATCATGAAACACATAAGACATAGCACGTTGAAAAGTCGCACCAACATTCTTGAGACCAAAAGGTAGTTTCTGGTAGGTGAAGGTTCCCCAAGGGAAAAAAAAAGTAGTCTTATGTTGATTCGCGGGTAAAATATTGATTTGATTATAGCCAGAGAAACCATCCATCAAAGAGAATATTTCACTCCTGACACAATCGTCGACAATTTGGTCAATGAAAGGGGTTGGATAATTATATTTGGGACAAGCCTCGTTGATATCCCTATAATATACACAGACACAGATCGTGCCTTGTTTCTTAGTAAGCGGAACAAGATTGGACACCCAATCAGTCAAATCCACATGATAGACAAAATCGGCTTTAAGAAGTTTTTCAATTTCAAGTTTAATAGCAACAACTTTGCATGGATGAACCAGGCGAAGTCTTCGTCAAACGGGTTTAGCATCTGAGTAAGTCTTAATTTCATGTACAAAAATATTTGGATCAAGTCCAGGCATCTCTTCATAACTCCAGGCAAAAATGTCATGGAATTCTTGGAAAAGGGCATTGTAAATTCAGATCTCATCATCAGAACATGAGGCACCGATATGAACATTTTCCATGAATCCTGTTTTAATCGAAATATCTAGAGGGATGGTGGGTGAAATATTGCCCAAGTTCCCTTTGTACAAAACATCGTGTGTTGGTTCAGAAACAGGGGAAATAGTAACGACAGTAGACAGATTCATAATCCCTAGGTAACTCTCTATGGTCTCGGGTTCCAGGAAGAGGATAGAAAGATGATGCCCATCATCCCATGGGGTATCTTCCATGGACACAACTGTCATGATCATCTCATCGGTGTGAAAAACCATGTGAAACAGATCCGAAGACGTGTCTAAGATAAAACGAGGAGAAGGTGTTGCCGATTGAATAGCTTGATAAACCAATTCTTCCCGACTTAAAGGCATTCGATCACCGTAACAAAGACAGTCATTAGAGCTAGGTACTATCCAAGGGTCCTGAGACTCAGGGATTTCACCAACAATGGTTGAGATCATGTTAATCGAAGCGACAAATGGAGTAGGAATATTGGGTGGTGGAATGGGGAATGTACCCATTAACAATGAATCCTTTAGAAGACTCACACCGACATTCTCATAACCGAGAGGTGTTTTCTCAATGAAAGGCATGTTACTAGTACGTGAATCGGAGTTAAAGAAGGCAAGTTGATCGACAGTAACAAATTTTCCTTGGTGAGGGAAATGTATCACATGGAAAAGAGTAGAAACAACTGCACACATAAAGTCAATCCAACTATGACCAAGGAGAAGGTTGTAATCGAGAGGTGCATCAAATACCTCAACCTCAACAGTAACCGCTTTGCCTTCTAATGTAATAGATAATGAAGGAAGAAAACCATAAGGTTTAAACCATGTACCATTAAAATATTTTAGAGTATTGTGTGACTCGGTAAGGGCAAGAGAGGCAATGGATTTCCAACAAGTGACATACATGATGCATGTTGAGGCTACTTCATCAATAATGGTTCGA
>JASDQU010196101.1:0-15827 GCA_032191745.1 Picea mariana | reverse complement strand
GCTTGGTTTCCTTGTTATCGCCCGAGTCTGTCTTGTTTCCGTCTGTTGACGGAACCAGCTCCCTGGCAGGCCCGCAGCCGGAGGGCAATTCCGGCATAAAGGAGTCCTCCACAAAAGTCGAGAGCCATTCCAGGTCCGCAAGGGTGTCCATCTGTTAACAGACAGAAAAAAAAAAGTCAGACAAATGAAAAAGCCAAGGAGCCAAAGAAACCGGAAAACATAATCATCTGTCCCCAAAATTCGAAGGCTTACAGGAACGCAGAGCTCGGCGGCAGGAAGTTCCTCTGTAACTTGAGTTACGGAAGAAGAATAATTCCGTTCAACAGACCCAGCCGAGACCTCCGTATAATCCGAGCTGTTCTCTTCGTCGTTCTGAATAGGGGCTCCAATGTCGTCATTTGAGAAGTCGAGGAGGTCGTCTATGTGAAACGCCTCCCCGACGGCACCCCAAGTCTCAGAGCTATCCTGATAGAAGGTTGCGCAACTCGAGAAATCCATTGAAAAGACCAAATGAGAACGAGCCGAAACCGAATCTCTTCTCCCGGGTTTCGAACGCCGGACCTCTATTCTGCGAATTAAACCATGAGGATTCGTGAGAAGGGGCTGTATAGAATGAGTCAGTCAATACGCCATGCAAAAACACACACCAGACATATGACTCGCTAAACAAAAGCAAAAAAAGAATCCCTCAACAGGTGCCGTCATGCATGGTGGTACTATAATTCAATACGCCGTCACGCTGCTTGCGTGAATTAAATTCAACAACTTTTTAGCATTTCTTCCCCTTCAAACAAAAACCAAAAAGGGGGCAAAAAAGGAAACACAATACAGAGCTCAGCCGAGCTCTACTACTGCAAACCCACCCCACCTTCAAATAAAAGTCCACACAACACGGAGCAATACACAGCCTGTAGCGGGCTCTGGTATTGCCTCCATTAAAGCTTTAACAGAGATTGTTCATGGTTTCCGGTTAAAAGAAGAGAATAGCAGAGCAGGAATTAATTCATTCATTCATGTCCCTTTAATGATCACAATAATAATAATACCTGGTGGGTTTGCTTTGATTCGAAGTCACGCGTGGGTAAGAATGTGAGGAGGGAGGGGGGGTATTGAGCAATGGAGGGACAGGCAGCGAGGCAGAGTTAAAGAAGAGTCCGTGTGGAATAAGCGTTGATGGAAGACTGTTGTTTTGTTTTCTAATACTGTGACTTAATACTATTCTAAGCATACAGGGCAAGCCAGCTTGGACCGCATCCACAGTTCGACGGATTCATTCAAAGCCTTTATTTATTTGAATTCTGATAATGCCAGGCGGAAAATACCACGAAAAAGCCACTCCCCTTCACGTTAACCACTACCCTTTCACCAATTCCTAGGCAAATTAGAATTTTAATCCCCTCTCATTAGATTCCCTCCCTTCCATTTAAAGTTCCCCTCATTATTTTAACGACAATAAAAATCCATTAACCATCCCCACCTTTAAAATATTTGGGTGCCCCATCTCTCTCATCTCACTTTAACTTTACCCCTTCCATGGCCCTTTATTTATTGAAGTATTTACTCTTTTCCCGGCTTTGTTTTTCAAAGTATTTATCCCAATCATATCTAACTAACTTTGCCCCTCCAAAATTACAAATATCACTAGAGACAGAGGTGACCCACATGCCAGAATGCCCAGTACATGGTGCAAAAAACGATCCCATTGTCACCAAGTATGGGCCAGAGTCAATCAATTCAAGTATTGTTTTGTCATATTTATCCTTGTATTCAAAATTTCTACTACAACAACCACAACAGCTATAAGACATAGTCCATGTTCCATATCACATGATCATCTAGAAAGACTAGACACAAACAACAAAAACCCCACCTCTGGCCAGGTCCACACAACTGTAAACTCTTCTTCCTTTCTTCTTAATTTTCTTTCTAAACTCTCACCAAACGAGACGAAATCAATGCCGCACTCCTCTGCAGGTTTCAGTTACATGACAAACTCCTTCCATGTTCTCTAACCAAGACCTCACATGCTCATCAAATTCCCATTGAAATTTAAAGTTTTTCAATGCATATCCAATCGAAAGCCAAGGTTCCCATAGCTAGTCATATTTCCCTTTCACAACCTACAAGGAGAAAAGTCAAAAGTAGTTGACATGTGACAGCTACTCTGAATCTTACAAGGTTATTTCATTCAATTATCACTCCATTAAAGTTTTAATTAGTTAATCTAGTGATATTTTTCAAAAAATTATCATGTTTGGTAATATTTTTCAAAAATCTAATAAGTTTCTTCTTACGAAACAATAGGGTCGTGGTGACTATTAAGTCTTATCAAAGATACAATATCTCGTATGGTATAAAAAGTTTTTTTTAAGTTTTTTATTATTTTATATGATAATGAATTTTTAGAAATAATTCAATTTATTGTTGTCAATTTTATTAGGTTTTTAATTCAAATTCATATATTAACTAAAATTTACTAAAAATATCATTTAAGAATATTACTAAAATCTCTTCTTAAAAATAAAAATATCTAAAATTATAATATTGATGATGATAATAATCAACTTGAGGAATTGGTCTATTGAACTTTAAGAGCATAAGTGATTACTTGTGATTCTTTAGAATTTTGTTTTTGTGCTCCAAAAGCATTAAGAGAAGCTTTCCAATATCACCATAGTTTTGTTGAGTTAAGAGGTTAGGAAGGTTGGTAGTGTGACAAATATTTTGAAAATGAGATATAGTTTGGGTATAGGATGGACAATCTAAGAGAAAGTGTTTTTCATCTTCAACCTTCATAGTATCACAAAGGTGACACACTCTTTCATCTATGGCGTTTTAGGAATTGCCCACTATGGAGCTCGTGAGAATTTGTTCTTATCTTAGCAATGCTTATTTTTTTCTTTACACTTGTCAAAACAGATAGATAATTTTGATCTTCTAAATTAGGGTTGATTACATCCTTATAATACCTTAATTTTCTTTTTTCCTCTAACTCCTTATCACACCACATTTTCTCCTTAAATTTTTATTTGATGATATTTTTAATAGTATCTTTATTGTGCAAAATGGTGTCTTCCATGATTCTCCAATAGTTTAGCTAAGACCAGGCATTTTTATGTCATCCTTGCTAGAGTCGATGGTGGTTACGACTTGATTTTGAAGCAAATTTTGGAAGCATATTGTCTTCCATGTTCTTTAATTTGTTCTTATACATTAGGTATTTAGTCATGGCCATGGTCTCAATAGGGAAGAGGCTTCTTTCTAAGAGAAGGATGAGATAGGGTGTATTTTCTTTAATTTTGAGATTATAGGTTATAAAATTCTTTTGTATTTGTTTTATCTTTCTCCAGGATTCACAAGAGATACTATAGCCCCATACTTCACATCCATAAAGAATAATAGGTGTAATCAAAATCTCAAAGAGGAGTTTCTTCTTATCTCAAATCCAAAAATCTGCTGATTTACAATTGTTTTCAAGCCCATAATAAGCTTTCCATCCCGCAATAATCATTTTCTCACAAATAAAAGTAAAATATTATTACTACCACCAAAATTCATCTTAAAAAAAAAAAAAAAAAAAATCACACAACTTCCTACCTCTTGATAAGTAATGGATAAAATTAATAACCTATCGTAAATTAAATTCAATATTAATTATTATAATAAAGTTATCCGTTTTCTATACTATAACCCAATATTAATTACACACCACGTTCTCTCTTATTATATCTCACCTACCTAATTAAATTCAAGTTACCACCACCTTTGTCTCTTTCTTCCACGCACATTAAACCAAATGTTCACATTTTAGCCGCAGTTTTAACTAACTCGAGTAAACCAAATGTTCACATTTTGGCCGTACTTTTAACTCACTCGAGTAAACCAAATGTTCACATTTTGGCCGTACTTTTAACTAACTCGAGTAATTATAATATAAGTGAATTTACCCGGCTTCCCCAATAAAGTGTCGTTAGCCAACTCGAGTAAACCAACTCTTCACATTTTGGCCGTAGTTTTAACTAGCTCGAGTAATTATTATATAAGTGAATTTACCCGGCTTCCCCAATAAAGTGTCGTTAGCCAAATTGTCACCGCCGTGTTTGACACGGTCAGCCGGCTGCTTCTTTTTCTTTAACCTCCTTGGGTGCAACGAACCAATTATTCTCCCGAACCCCGGAATTACCTCACTGTTTGACTTTTTATACATATGTGATCCGAGCCGTTTCACGCAACTTAATCACCCTCATCCTTCTCCCTCCTATAAAAATTTAAAAAAATGGAAAAAATAAATAATAAATCCCATATCCGTCGGCGAGCGACCAAGCTTCCCACGTGGTGGGCCCATGCAGGGCGCGCACCACCCCCATACGCGGGACTCTCGTGTATCGAGTACAAATCTACAACCTACGTAGACATGGACACGCAACGCTTAAGTACTTATTACGCCAACTTATTATTTTCTTTTGGCCGACGGGACACGTGGCACTTTGACTGGACCAGGACGCGTTAACATTATCCGGTCGCATTTAATGTAGGCCCGCTCGAGCTCACATGGGAGCTCATCTCGGCCCGGTCTGTCTCGCTGTATTGTCACGGTTATTTTTTATTTTTATTTTTATTTTTGGCTTTCCGTCAAATACATTTTTGCTTTTTAGCGTGGAACAGCCGCCCGTCTCCGTCTTTAGACAGGTTGATCCCACGATTTCCATCCGATTGCACATCAGTGGCCGCTGCCGCCCACTGGTTTTGGTCGTGAATTCATCCGTTAATTGCTCCGTCTATGGGAAAGTCGTCTGCCTTTCCTTTCTAAGATGTTTTTGAGTCAAGAGACGTTAAACAACAGCTGACGTTTTTTTTTGTCTCGGTGGAATCTTCCACATGCTTTTTGCTTTTAATATTGTAAGCTCTTTCCCCGTAACTACCACCACCATGCAAATATTATTTTCAATTCCCTCTGCTTGATCTCAAACTTTCCCATGAGACTCCCATTGACCCTAAGGCTCGCCAAAGTGCTGTGCCCCAAAACCAAAACCAAAACCCACGCACTCCTCATGCGGGGTGTTAAAACCCACCACCGACAGGCAACTACCACTACCTAATGTACCTTGGGGCCTCCATCCACCAAAGCCCGGAGCTAAATCGATTGTACGTCTCCATGGGCCTAGCCAAACCAGCCCCCTTGCCCTATGCCAATTGTTGTTTTGCTTATGAGAATCCAAAAGTCCAGAAGTATATTCTCTTATCTCTACTCTACAAGTTTTAGGGCTAGAGTTCTACAAGTTTTAGGGTGGAGTGGTTTAATCCTGCAACTCTACAAGTTTTAGGGCTGGAGTTCTACAAGTTTTAGGGTGGAGTGGTTTAATCCTGTAGCAAATTTATTTTTAGTTGTAAAAATATACTATTACAAAAAGTCAAAGTTTATTTGGAAATTTCTGTTTAGTTGTAAAAATTTACCAATATAAAAAATCAAGGTTCCTATAAATTTGGAATTCTAATCGATTTTTTAATGAATTAGGTCGATTTAAAATTAGACAAAACTTCTAAAACATTGTTCTATCATACATTGATTTTGGATCAATAGAAGAATTCTACTAATGCCTAAAATTCATGTCTGATTCTTAATAATTTTTTGGCAAAACAGAAGACCTATTTGCGACAAGATTAGCTTACTCCCCATGTGATATACCACCCCCTGCATTTGAAAGTTATGCGACGCAAGTTGATGTTGTCCCATGAATAAAACAATTTTGGGTCAAACACAATGTGTGTATTAGGCCTTGTGTGATTTCCGATGGATTTAACCAATCACCTGCATTTTGATGCCCATGCCTATGAACTTGTCGAAAATGTGTAATATGTTAAAGTATATCCATCCAGCAACTTAAGTCTTTATCGATGAAGTATATCTCTTGTAATATGTAGGCAATGAGTTCAAAATGGCACTTTGTATATAAGGGGTGAGGATGGCGACCGTCCACTACAAAGCAAAGGTTGCATGGATGCTAGCTTGTGGTCATACAACGTACATTCACACATGGTAAGGCATCAAGTGCGTCACTTGGAAGGAAATATGGCATACTACATGTTAGTGGATCTATACACCTTTTGCAACATTACTTCTTATGTATAGATCATAAAAGTGCCCCCTATTATGCCCTTACATTATCCAATACACAGTTCGCTCCAACATAATCATTTCTTTCGTCTAAATGAGTTACATCCTTTCAAAAAATAGTAAATTTATGCCTAAACATAAAAAATATAATAATGATACTATCTTTTACAAAACTACGATCTTTAAAATATACTATCATGCCTTATTTTTCAAAATACATTTAGAAAAATCACCTTAACACACTACAAAACTCCTAACATTTTTTTTCAAATCAAAGTTTTACAATCACCAAAAATAATAACACTCTAATGTAAAACATAACATTTTTTTTCAAATCAAAATTTTACAATAACCAAGAATAATAACACTCTAATATATAACATAGATAATAACACTCCATTATAAAACATAGGATAAAATCTTATCACACCATCTCCTACACAATCTTTACAACTTTAATATAAAACATAAATAATAACACTCCAATGTAAAACATAAGATAAAATCTTTTCACACCATCTTCTACACAATCTTTACAACTTTATCATGTGTTATCCCATATTTCCAAAATATATATATATATATATGTTTGAAAGTGAGCTTTACGAACCTAACTTTTATGAAAAGATCTCCCTAATAATAATTAAAAAAAAAAAAACAACCTTAACCACTAAATAAATTTGGTTAAGGAAGATCAAATTTCCCCTAATGCTCTATGCAAGCAAATTCATTAACTCTTGTTATCAAAGCTAACCAACATCACCAAAATGCCATTCACTGACACAACCATTAAAAGAGAAACTACGTGTTAACATTGGTCTCTTCTTTATTTGGCTTTCATAGTCTAAAAATTCTTACCACACTTTGATTCTTCTTTGATTTGTGGAAAAAATAAAAATTAATTTTTTTTAATTAAAATAGAAGAAAGAATTACATTTTTAATTTTTGAATAACCTTATAAAATAAAAATAAAACAAAGGATTACATTTTTAACATTTTAATTATATTTGATGAGCATTACATAATAACACAAATTAAGAAATAACTTTGTAAATTTAATTCTATATTAATTTTTTTAAACTCAAAATCATTTGTTTTCGAAGAGGTTTTTGGAGTTTTCTCATTGATTTGTTTTCTTGGTCAAGTTATTATTTACTTACTTTTGATTGGCTCAAACTCTATAATCTTAATGCAGTTTCATGGGGCATGACACCTTTTTTCTTTTCTTGACTTGAATTAATCCTCCTTGTTCTTCTTTAGCAAAAGGAACAATAGGAAGGGGGATGTACCTTGCCTTACCTCATGTTAACAACTTCTTCTTTTCTACTAGGAGCTTTTGCATCTATTTCAATGTTATGTGATGTGGAAGAATCCACCACTTATTTTAAGCAATGGTGCTCTTTTGCACCCTCCAACTAGGTATGCCTATTGGTCTTATTCCTTCCTAAAGTATTTGAGGGCTTTCCTGAGTCCATGTTTTGCTTTGGGAATGAAGCTACCAAATGACATACTCAAAGCATGCTCTACCTATGAAGGCTACCTGCTCATAGTCCAAGTTTTTCTTCCAAACCTTACTTGTTACTTTAATAGAGATGTCCTCGGGCATGACATTAGAAAAAATCATTTCTACACGCACTTTGGTATAGGTTGCGATATGTTTATCATTGGTTTCTAGGGTGCAAAAAGGGAACTTACCCAGAGAGTTTCCCATGGAGACCAAAGATTTAGATTTTAAAAGCGTGAGCATAAACTAGGAACCCTAACCCCCACATAGGGTCTAAAATTAGCAATTCAGAAGAGGGATTGAAGAAAGGGGCTCAACGCTTCATGTAGAGGAATGTGACATGGCTCATAAACTAGCGATTGAAATGGATGATTTTATCTTTGTCCTCAAAGAAGAAAAAAAATACAAAGAAAAACCCATGAGCACAAGAGTGAATACGTCTTGAATAAGAGTTTCATCACAAAAAAGGGCTCCCAACCCTAGGAGATACACTTGTGAAGATCCAAGAAATGCGGCCAAAAAACATTGAAATGCCAAATCATTGCATGATCTTTTAATAATACCACTTGGTACATAGATTCATACCTAAGGGAGACAAATGGAGATGAGCCTACCTTTTCAACTATAAAGTGACCATTTGAGAAAATGATCTCTACAACACTAGAGTAAGAAATCATGCCTTTGAATGATTTATTTAATATAATATAAGGATCTACACCAATAATAGGGACCCCGTTCCTAGGGAGGGAAAAAACATGAGTTGAAAAAAGTTTATTTGAGCTAGACTTAGTGACCACGACTCCAACGATAGTCATACTCATCCTATTCAATAGAACGACCATCAACAACATAGCAACACCAAGCATGAAGATCCTAAACACATAAGACAACTCATAATAGTGAAAAGCATTAAGCTTCACACGGAACATGTTAGGGTCCCATCCTAACTCCCCTAGCTAGTGGAATAGATTGTTACTTAATGTATTGAGGGTCATCTCTATTAAATAAGGCCCCTTGGATGCACCTAAAACCAACCTTACATAGTCATATTAGTTGTCTTGTTGTTATAGTACACTAAAAATAGCACTCAAGGAAATCACTCCCGTGCACAAGGGAATTGGGTAGGTACAACAAAGGGTATGGTCTATCCTCCATAGTTGGTGCCATGAAAGATTTGACCGAGTAATAATGTTGGAAACCCTTTGTATATCAAAGAGTTATAGCACTTGACACTCCTTTGTCCTTAGGACCCTTCAAACCCTAGCCTCTATAGCACAAGTAGCAAAATTCCTACATGATTTGCAATATCAAGAATTTGGAGATTTCATCAATGCAGCAATACTCCCCTCGTATTATTAAAAAAAAGTCTAGGGCCTGCCAACACCATTGTGGGAGACCTAGCTCAAAATAATCATTGTGTGACATTGATTGTTGTGGTGTTACTCTCCAACAAATATTTTTCTATGTGGACCCACCAATACCATTTCTTGTGACACCTCTCCACAGATTCGTCTTGGGACACTGATAGTGTTGGGTTAGCTCGTGTAAAAAAAAATTGGTGGATTCAGTGGTCCCATAAAAAACACCTACATCATGTTATCCATGGATGAAGTAAATCAAGTGATTAAATCTCTTTCCCAGTCAATGAGAAAAATGGAAACCAATATGTCTTGCTCCACTGCATAAGTCGACCTTTGTTTTGATCAACTTGAGAAGCTAAAGGGTAAGCCTAAGGAGGGTGAAACTCTCTTTGGTGAAGTTTCCCATAAGGGTAAGAACCTTGAATATGAAAAAATATCCCACTGATCAATTCGATGCCTTTCCTCCATAAAGTTGATCTGAATAAGTTTGATGGGTTGACCAAATGGAGAACTACTTTTCCATTCATGCCACATCAGATGAACTATTGAAACTTAGAATTAGTGTCCTCTATATAGATATTGAACATTGGTAGTGGTGGCAATGGCATAAGAATGCATCTCCAGGGGTCACTACATGGAGACAGTTTGTGGAAGCCTTGTTTGCTCACTTTATCAAAGATACAAAAATTTTGGGCTAGCTTACCAGATTGTGCCACACTGGCATGATGGAAGACTATATTGATATTTTTTAACATCTAGATGTTATAATAGAACTTTTAAGCAATGTTGTACTAGTGTTCTTAAGGAAGAAATCAAAGTTCAAGTTATAAAGATTAACCATCCTGCTTCTTGGTTGGAGGCCACTCATCTTGCTCATCATGCCCAAGTTATATCATATGCTTAGTATAAACACTCCAACTTTGCTCAATGTCCCTACCCAAATATGGTAGCTCCTTAGTAACCTGCCGCACCCCTTAAATTCCTCAAGTTAACACTGGATGAAATGGAAAAACGTCAACTCAAGGGTCTTTGCTACAACTATCACAATGACAAATATTCTCCATAGCGTAAATGTAAAGAGAATAAATTATTTATGGCCATTTATAAGGACATTTATAATGAGGAATTTGATGCTAGGACTCAGGAGGAAGTCACTCCCATCACTGAGGAAGTTCCTCTTCTTGATCAAACAAGTGAAGAACTCCAAATCTCCTTTCACGCTTTAACTAGTATTTCTTCCCCTCAAACGCTAAAGTCGGTTAGCTATATCAAGCAGTGGAAGGTCATTGTCTTAATTGAAAACGATAACACCCATAATTTCGTTCATCATCTCATTTCCCAAGAAACACATTTCTATATTCATGTTGTTAACAACTTTTATATTATGATTGTGAATGTAGGATCTATGAAATTTTGTTCGACAACACAGGTATTCCAACAAAAGACGAACACATTTAGTAACCTCTTGCACAACTAGATCAAATATCAACACACCGATGTTTTGACATGGTAAAACCCCTACGGGGAAACATCCATGGCCCCAGCCAACGCAGCCACTTGGAGCAATTTGTTAAAGCAAAAGAAAAATATTACAGAGAGTTTCTCACAATTGATCATCGACAAATGAGCCTCCATGCTCTTTAAATAGAGATCATGGACAAATAGAGTGTTAAGCCACGGACCAATGGCCATTAAGATCGATGAGAATATGAACTGTTGGATCACTCTATGTCAAGAACATATCATGACTGTCGGATTTCCTAACTACAAATGCATATTAATGCATACTAAAGAAACACACTTTTACCTAATGACACATTTGACCAAGTAGATATTAACTAACTCCTAAGTGTCTAAATATCCTAACATCCCCCCTTAAGAACAACTTGGAAGGATTTACAATAGTGACACAATAGGATAAGGAATGAGGCATTAGAGCATATCCCCCCTTAATGACAACTTCCTGAACTCCTAACATAGATCGAAGTTTGGAAAACTTCGCTTATGTAAGAGACTTTGTGAAAATGTTTGCAACTTGATCTTTTGTAGGGAAAAAGAGCACTTCAATAACTTGATCATGAATGAGATTTCTCATGAAGTGCATGTGTAGCTCGATGTGTTTGTTGCGCTGATGTTGAACTGGGTCTTTGGCGAGCTTGATGATACTCTGATTGTCGCACCAAAGGCTGGTCGGATGTTGCTGCTGGAATCCAAAATATGAAAGGATCTGTCGAAGCCACAAGGCTTCCTAACTTGCATTTATCATTGCTTGGTACTATGCTTCTGCTGAAGAAAGTGAAATATCCTGTTGTTTCTTACAAGCCCAAGTGATAGGTCCTGAACCAAGGTTGAAAACATAACCTGTAGTAGACTTCTAATAATCAAGGTCGTCAGCCCAATCTGAATCAGTGAAACCAACCAATAAAGAAGTCCCCCCTGAACTGTAATGTATCCCGAACTGAACTATACCACAGACATAGCGAAGTATCCTTTTAGCTATTTTCCAATGGCTTTCATGGGGTTTTTTCATATACCGGGCAACAAGACCAAAAACAAAGGAAATATCATGACGGGTATGATTCAAGTATAAGAGGCTACCAACTATCTAACGGTACAGGGTGGCATCAACTTCAGGAGAAGTATAGGTGGCAATAAGCTTGACTCCGGACTGGAAGGGAGAAGGGGTTGGTTTATAGTCGTCCATGTGAAAGCGATGAAGAATGTAACAAGCATACTTATACTAGGAAAGAAAAATTCCTTCATTGGCTTGCAAAACTTGGAGGCCAAGGAAATAGTGCAAAAAACCTAAGTCTTTCATTTCAAATTTCTTCTTAAGGTTGGTTTTCACATGGTTTAAAATTTTTGAGTCATTACTAGTAAGGATAAGGTCATCAACATAAAGGACAAGGATTATGAGATGGCTTCCTACTTTCTTGGTATAGAAATTAGGATCAAAATGGCATCTAGAGAATCCAGTGTCAATAAGAAAGTTGTCCATTTTGGCATACCATGCTCAGGGAGCTTGCTTAAGACCATAAAGAGATTTCTTAAGGTGACAAACAAGGCTAGAGTCATTCTGGACATAGCCCAGAGGTTGTTCCATGTAGATTTTTTCTTGCAAATCTCCATGCAATAAGGTAGATTTAACATCCATCTGATGGACTTCCCATTTATGTGAGGCAGCAAGGGAAAGAAAAAGGTGGATGGAATTCATTTTGGCTACAGGGGAAAAGGTTTCATTATAGTCAATTCCTTCAACTTGGGAAAATCCTTTGGCAATTAATCGAGCCTTGTGTCTTTCAACACTTCCATCTGATGCATACTTAGTTTTGTAGACCCATTTACATCTGACAAGTTTTCTTCCTTTTGGAAGAGGTACAAGATCCCAAGTATTGTTTTCCATAATAGAACGATACTCTTCATTCATTGTTGTATCCCAATTTGGATGACCTGAAGATGCTGCAAATGTCTTTGGATCATGAGTCTCTGCAACTTGAGCCAAAAGAGAAGAGGCTCGTTGGAACTGTGAATGTGTTCGACAATGATATGAAGGATCGCCAACTTCTTCTCGTTTTGAATAGACCCATCTAGGAAGCGATGGAGTTGGTGTTGGTTCAGGTTCAAAGGACTCATATTGAGGAAGGTGAGCATGCAGAGGTAGATTTTCATCCTCACTGTCATTATATGAAGAAGAATCCATAATAGGAACAAAAGAAGGCACAAATGTTGAATATGGCTCACATGCCGAAGACGACACAATCGTCGAATTGGGCTCGCAGGCAAAGATATTTTCATCAAATTTAACATCTTTTCCAATAATAATTTCATTACAATGTGGTTGAAGAAGTCTATAACCTTTGACATCTTCAGAATAACCAACAAATATACACTTCTCACTTTTAGGCTGCAATGCTTTCCTTTTCTCATCAGGAATGTGAGCCCATGCTATACTGCCAAATGCACGTAAGTGACTTACATCTAGTTTAATTTTAGTCCAAGCTTATTTCGGTGTTATATTTTTAAGAACATTTGTGAGAGTGTGATTTACTATGTAATTTTCACAGTTGATTGCTTCTTCCCTATACTTTAGACTTAATCCATTAGATTGGATCATACAATTAGCCATTTCTTTTAATGTGTGGTGCTTTCTCTCAGAAACACCATTTTGTTGTGGTGTATATGGAACAATGTGTTGCATTTGGATGCCCTGTGTAGTGCAGTAACTTGTAAAATTAGTGTTCACATATTCACCTCCATTATATGTTCTTAACTTTTGAATTTGATGTCCATATTGCTTTTCTACAAGAGCCTTGTAGGCCAAAAACTTGTCAAAAACTTTGCTCTTAAGTTTTAAGAAGTAAACCAAGTACGTTAGAAAAGTCATCAATGAAAGTTACGAAATAATTGCACCCAGGAAAAGAAGGAGAAGAAACTGGACCACACAAATCATTGTGAACAAGCAGCAAAGGGCCCGAGGCGTGCCAGGAGGCTCGTTTGTCAAAATTGTCCCGATGATGTTTTTCGAGAACACAACCGGCACAAACACCATCTCTGCATGAAACAGGAGGAAGACCAGTCACCATCTATTGATTACATAGTTGTTGCAATGAGCGATAGTTTAGATGACCAAACCGCTCATGCCAAAGTTTGTTGAAGTCATCGTTATGAGCAACAAAAACTGATGAAAAAGATGATGACCCAAAGTTGTCAAACTTGTACAACCTGGTAATATCATCAACAATTCTAGTTGCAAGAACATGCTTAAGATCTTTTAGATCCTTGATTACAACTTGGTGAGGTGAAAACTCTATTGTTTTACCTTCACCTGAATGAGTGATTTGATATACTCATAGAAGGTTACAAGAAAGACTTGGAACACATAATACATCATTGAAATGGCCATTATCTACTTGAACTGTTCCAGATTCTACAACACTAAGAGATCTATCATCACCAACAAATATTTTCTTGGTGTTACATTCATTTAGAGAAAAAATATATCTTTATCCTTAGCCATATGATAAGATGCTCCAGAATCAGTAAGCCACTTATTAGAAGAAGAAGTAGAAGTTGTATTGAAGGAGAAACCAGAAGCAGAAAGTGCATGTCCATGAGAAGAAGAAGTAGAATCAATATTGATGTTGTGCTTCTTCATCGTTGCTTCTAAAGCTACCATCTTCTTGAAACATTTGGATTCATCATGACCATCTTTATCACAAAAGTTGCAACAACTGTCAGTCTTCTTATTTTTGTATTTGGCTCATTTGTTAACATTAGGAGTTGAAGCTGTCTGAGCGGGTTTGGGGCCCTTATGTTGCTTGTTGTTGTAGCGAGGATGTTGCTTCTTGGGATACTCGGGTTTATCTTTCTATTGGGCAACTAAGGCTTTGTTGGAGGTACCTGCAATGATAATCACTCCAAGTTGTACAAGCTTATTTTCCTCTCTAATCAAAGAAGCACAAAAGGACTCAAGAGTGGGTTTTTTATAACTTGTTCCTAAAGCCTCTCTCATGGAATAAAAGGTAGATACAAACACAAAAGATGCACTACCAAGCTTAGAGAGAATAAGATGGATGCAACGCTCTTCCTCCATCTTTATCTCACATTCTTCACATAAAATTTTGAGTGTTTTAAACTTGAATAGATAGTCTCCAATGCAAGAAAAATCACTTGGATTTAAAGTCAGTACTTGATTTTCTAATTGTTGTGCTCGAGTAATATTGAGTTTACCAAACACAGTTTCAATCTTTTCCCAAGCTTCATTGGGGTCATCAATTTCTTTAAGGTGGAACCTTAAATCATGAGAGATGAACATTTTGATTAGTCCATGTGCTTCGTCACTCCTATTATCCCATTTTAATTTCTTATCAGCATCAATGGGTTCTTTTTCCTTTCCCAAGGTAATATGGTACAAGCCTTTAATTCTTAATAAATCCTCCATATGAGATTTCCATTGGAAGTAGTTGGTTCTAGTAAGAAAAAGATTACTTGAAGAATCCATATTAAATATGTAGATAATATGGATTTAAAAACTGAAACTGATAATCTGGATGGAAAGATCTCAAAAGATTATGCAGTTTTTAAAAAAATGGCACTAAAAACAAAATTTGGATGTGAAAGTTATGCCCTTTAAAAAAAAGGCATAAACGGTAACCAAAGGACCACGTGGTGGTGTAAGTTGCTTTATAAAGTGACCCACTTTTATAAAGAGAAGTGGGGATCACTTTTACAATGAAGTTACTTTATAAAATAAAAGTTGCATGCAAATAAATAACTCTAAAATAAAATATTAAAGCTACTTATAGTGATTCACTTTTATACTTGAAATGAAATACACTTTACAATTTGAGCATGAACTTTTTCAAAAAAGTAACAAAAAGAGAGACTTGAACTCAAGACCTTTTACTTAGTAAGACAACTTTTAACCTAATGGTCTAGCAAAACATGTTGTATTGTTTAGCAAGAGGATTGTTGTTGTTGTTGATTAAGGTTGGTTGTCATTGATGTCAACCCTTGAAGAAAGCCCCGTAGCACAAAGGTTTGGATAATGGACCCAATATTGTTTGATGTAAATATGAATCATTATTTTTTTGTCACGGTTGATAAGAAGTAAATATGGATGAACTCCAAAGTGGTCCCCTT
Source organism: Picea mariana (assembly GCA_032191745.1). Classification (NCBI taxonomy): domain Eukaryota; kingdom Viridiplantae; phylum Streptophyta; class Pinopsida; order Pinales; family Pinaceae; genus Picea; species Picea mariana. Next base: position 205 of record JASDQU010196101.1, on the reverse strand, counting down.
ATGGTGAAATCCTTCACGGGAAGACGCTTTGTGGAGTAAGAGAACCCATGCTTAATTGTGGAATAATGCGATGAAGGAAAGTGAATTTGTCAGGGAAAATATCCTAGATGGATAGTGCTTGTCATGTCATTTCCGGTGGTATGTGGAACGACACATAATTCCTCACGGTTAAAGAGTTATGGCCATGAGAAGTTGGAGACCCCGG
>JASDQU010196100.1:0-19655 GCA_032191745.1 Picea mariana | reverse complement strand
AAAGTGGAAAATAATAATGTGAAACCCAAATGTATTTATGAAAATGATATGACAAAGGTTTAATAGGGCGATGAAATGTAAGGAATAGTGAAGGGAAAGGTGGATGAAAATACGACATTTCTGAGCCCCGACACTTAAAATCTAGGACATTAATAGAAGAAAGAAAGATTGATATGAGTAGATCTGATAAACATAATGATAGTTATGTTATACCTATGCATAGAAATAATGTTTGGGCTAACAAATAGATGCAGGATCCTAGAAGGAATTTTTTGCAGGCTAACTACCATGATTCTAGTGTGTAGTATAGAAGAAGTTGGGGATCATTTAAGAGAAAGAGAGGATTGACCCTATGTTATGGTTGCAGAAAACCAGGCCATCTAGCTAAGGATTTCCCAGGTGGAAAACTTAGTTGTCTCTCTTGCAAAGCTTTGGACCATGAAGTATTGGATTACCCTAGAATGATTTCTAAGCTTGAAAGAATGAATCTACATGAAGAACACCCTAGGACAGCCTCAGAAATAGCAGAAGTCCAGAAAGAATCAGAGAAAGTATTAATACAGATGAAAGAAACCCTGAAAGAACATAAAGATGTCCGCCTACAAGAAATATTCAAAGAAAAGGAACACATCGAAGAAAGAATAGGGGACTTCAACATTGATTGTATTCTTGATAAAGAAATACAAGTGAAAATTATGCCAAAAAGAACCTGGGAAGTTATAGGGAAGCCTACCATGATTCCTTCATTGGGAGGAATAGAAATATTCAGAGGAAAACTGGTGATGTTATGTGGAAAAATCGCTTAGATACCAATGACAGTCAATGGAACTTTGACAGAAGAAGTTTTTGAGATTATCAAATTTATTGAGGATGACACCCCGTTCACTATGTTACTTGGAAAACCTTGGATTGAGAGAGATCAAGCTAGAAAAAAGGAAGAAGAAAAGGTATTACAACAACAGATACACAAGCTAAAATATTTCATTACCAGAAGGATTGCATAGTTGATTGAGGAACAGAAGAATAAATCAAAGCTATTTGACACTAGGAGCTCGGATGTCAAAGAATTAGGGGACTAACAGAAGATTGGCGTATCTGTACCAGATACAAACAAAGTAGTTCTCCTGAGTCTTGGGAAAGAACCTCGACAACATGAAGTGACTATGCCAAGGAAAATAAGAACCATATCAAGAAACAAACTACTAATATGAAGCTCACAGGGAAGAAGGCTAGAAAGCAAAGTAAAAAGAGAGCTCATATCGACAGGCTATAGAGGGTTCCAGAGGGAACCCCTCTGAAAGAAACTTTTCACAATTTGAGCTTCGTCGAGATAACAGAACAGTGACATGGGTCACTTCACCATGGTCAAGAAATATAGCCATTGGAGGCTGATATACCCGTCCGACTACCGCCCCGAATAGATCGAAAAGTATTGATGGCTCATCACCAGACTGTTGGATCACACCATAACATATAAAACCAGAGTTAAGGAAGAACCATACCCATTGCAAACAATCCGTTACAGAGTTACTTACTTGATTGATTGCACCATGCACGGAAGACACTTTTTCTAATCGTGAAATTGAATCCACAAACTACCTAAATTGTGAACCGTGATTACTCCACCCTTACTCTCTATCTTACTATAGTATATACATTACTTCGAGAACTCGAGCTATTGATCCTGAGCGTATATGTTTGACGAATTTAGTGCAATTGGAGAATCTGTAAGAGAGGTACTCGCTAGCCTCAAATCCGAAAGACTCATGTCGGAGCAGGGATTGTCTACAGGTTTACAGGCATCGTCGATGAGAAGAGTGCAAGCCTCCCCATTGACTGCTCGAGCAGGAACATCCCAAGCTGCGCAGAAAGAAGAACCAAACATAAGGATGATATGGCCAATGTGAAGTTGGTCCAATCCATCCTACCTGCTTACATATCACCTTTGAGCGATGTGATCAATAGAGATAGTGCGCGTAGAGACTTTGAGTACACTCTAGTCACGGCGTACCTACCGAAGGGAGTATGCGTAGTCTGTGCAGATCACAACAAGATCGTAGCCTTGAAGTTTAATGACTTCAAACTGGGGTATCGTAAAGTTTACAACACACTTTCCCCATACAAGTACCTAACTAGAACTAAGGGAAAGAATTTGAAGATCGTCCCTCAACAATGGAAGACTAACCTCGCGCAGTCTACTCTACTCAACGTTATGAAGATACCACACTTCGACACACACTAGGAGGTGAATGCTTGTGTGAATCTACCGCTGGCAAGTTACGATGGAGGATACTTATGGTTGAACCATTGCATAACAGTTGATCCACCACTAATCAACCGGATCACTGGGCTTAGCATGTAAGGAACTGATCCCCATGATTACTATACTAGGAAGACTGTGGATTTCTCTCTTGCCCAGAAGATCAAAGAAGCCTATGGAGATGTTGAGAAAGGCATGCGAGTCTACAAGGTAGCTTATATTGAAAGTGGCGCAGTGCACCTCACCTATCAATTGATCATAGGGAAGTTGGTATGGAAGAATCGACCCATGCAAGTATTCATCTTTGTAGTTGACCTCGCAAGAAAGTGTGCAGAGGAACTATATATGAACTGGGTGAAGTACCTGACGAATCAACTAGAGATCAATTGCAGAGAAACCCAGGATGAGGGGCATGAATTTCATTTTAGGTAGCTATTGATACTTATAGATTTCATTGCATGGGAGCTCCTCGAAGGTGCAACCTTCCCTGACATTGATCCCTTTGAACCACTAGCGGTGAGGTTCAGTACCCTGTGGTACTTGAATGACATGAACAAGCAGTGGAAACCCATGTTATATTTCACACCTACTACACCTAGTTGAAGCTCGCCATCCAGTCCAAGCCTTGCATGACCCCAAATACTTTACACAGGTTTCGACCTTTGATAAAGTTCAGTTCAAACCGCCATTTTATATATCTAAAAGCACACGTTGATGAGAACAAGGAACATCTTTAGTCTTATTACAAGCTGATAGAAGAATAACTTGAGGAAATCACCAAGGAATGGTCGGTGGACCTTCTTATTCCAAGAGACCCTGCAGAAGTGTTCGACATTGACATCCCAGAAGCAACGCATAATACCCCTAGACCTAGTAAGACAAAGAAAACAAAGCAAGCAAAGAAGGATGAGGATATCCATGATGTTTACAACAGATCTATAAGAATCGCATCCGTTACACCAGAGAAAGGAGGTAATGGTGAAGGCTTATAGGAAGTCGAACAGAGGCCAGGCGATGAAGTAGAAATAATAAATAAAAGGAAGGGTTCACCTCCAGAACCTTCTTCCCAAAAGAAATCAAAATCAGTAGTGACTAAGATGAATACCACACTCACTCCATATGACTTCAGTTTTCTCATCGCAGTTATGAATGAAGCCATAGAAGAGATAACAGAAAAATAGGAAGCTAAGAAAGAGACAATGTAGAACATAATTGAGATGGAACTCCAAAGAGTACAACAAGCTCTCCAGTCTAGTCGCGCAGTCTCCTCTGTGCCCCTGCCAGAAGGAACAACATAAAAAGGAAATGAACAAGTTCAATTCTACAAGATTGCTAACATGGTCGAAGTATGCCTTCGGAAGGCACAAGAAGAAATAGTGCAGGCCACCCAGGCCTTAAAGAAATCATAGGAGGAGGTCCTTGAGCAATGCCAAGCTACACAACAAGATAAGGACACTCTCCAAGAGAAATTTGAAGAAGACAAAGAAAATATTCAAAAAGAGAAAGAGCAGCTACTCACGAAGTAGATTGGGATTGAAGAAGCATTCAACAGAGCATTTCTCTCTATGACCGACTTATAATAGAAGGAAGAGGACCCCATCGAACTCCAAGTGATGATGCTTGCTGAAGTTATTCAACAACTTCAACAAAGATTCACAGAATTAGAGCTTCATACCATACCACAGACCCCACAAAAAGTGCACGGCCAGTGAGAAATAACTGCCCAGAGCACCATAGAAAGGATTAAATAACTCTCTGAGGAATGAAAATAGTTATGTAGAAAAAGTGCGTAGATCTACGAGAACCTAACCAAGAACCCAAAATTGCATCAATTGAAGTCACAGCTCTAAGAGGAGAAGTACGACACTGAAAAGATACAGGTACAGTTGAAGGCCCTATCACCCATAGAGAGAATGAAGAGGTTTCCAGAGCAATGCACAACCCAACAACAAATTCACATTATTTAGAGTAAATTAATGGAAGTCTCTCAACCACTGCAACCAGTGCAAGAAAAGGCATGCCAACTATTCACTGAAGTTGAAAGCCAAGGAGTATAACTTGAACAACTTGTGAATACAACAGAACAACACCTAGAAGGGTCGGTGAAAGAGGAAATCATCCAAGAGTTCACAGAGCAAGAGGCAGTAGTGATGCAGTAGGTCAAAGTAGCTCGAGCCAAGCTCGAGGAATTTGAAGTAGAATTGGTCACACCTGAGTGACTCAAGATGAGTCACAAGTGAGTGTTGGGGGCCTGTTGGCCCTTGACCAAGTTTCGAGGAACACTTGGTAATAATTGACTATTTTGGACTTCGACAACTTGTCAAAGATGGAGCGCCATGTGAAGCAAATATTGTGGGATCTCGGTCCACTTTTGGGCCTCTTTTAGGGTTTTGGGTTAATGTAATGGGAAAGGGATGTCGGCTCATGGGTTTACCCACGCTTAGGCCCACTTTTTTAATGTATAAATAGATACTTAGCCAATGTAAGAAGGGCCAATGGCTTAGTTCTAGTAGTTAGATTTGTGTGATTCGATGTGGATTGTAAATGCTTTGTGCATGATTATAAGAAGCTGTAGAGCTATGTGCTAGTTGTCGTAAGAGGTTGTAGAAGGCTTTGTGCCAAAGTAAAAGGAAGGAGGATCTAGCGAGTTGCATAAATCTTCTATCCTGTCTGAAGTAAGGGTTTTGAGTGGCTTTGTGCTGTAACCGATTGAAGACACTAATAAAGAAGATTTGGTGGATGTAGCCCCAAGGTGGGGGTGAACCACGTAAATCTGTGTGTGATGCTTTTTTCTTTGGCTTGATGAGTTTATTTCTTCTTCTTCTGAGTGCCTTGATATATTTAGATAGATCTATTAATTCTTTGTACTTCCTCTTTGTATGTCAATAGTGGGATCTGAAATGTATGAGAATTCTTAGTGCTGAAATACTAGATATGATATGATTTTTTATAGTTAAGTGTTGGAACAATGTACATCTGAGTATTCACCATGAAGCTCAGTTCCATATGTGAAGTATAATAAGGGTTAAATGCTGATGAATGATCTATGCTAAGTGCCCTGTAAGGATAGGATCATAGATCTGTGTCCCATCTAAGGTTTCAGACACCTGAGTCTTGCAACTACCCCTGCCTCTACCTCGGGTGAGACTTCATCTGCTTCATAGGTGTTGCCGAAAGGGCCATTAGTTAGTTCTTTGTTGGTATGCTCTTGAGCATTGAACCTTGGGTCTACCCCTGTGCCAACAATACATGTAACATTTACCAGTGGGAAATTACTTCATTCCTTCTCTTGTAGAATGCACATCTTTCCGTGGAGATTCCTTACACATGTTACCTTTCAATGGACTGGAAGGTAAGCCCAAATATTTATGTAGGAATTATTCATTTGGATTTATCCTTGCTTCAACTACCCTTGAGCATTCTCCATGTTGATGGGAAAAATAATAATATGAGCAATCATCTTTCTCGATCATGTTCTTTGAAAAAGGTAGTCCCTTTTGCATCAGAGATTTACATTCTCATCCTGCCAATATTCATGGATTTATACTGATGGTGCCAATACTTTATTTAAGACTTGCAACTTTCTTTCAAACTCATGAAAAATACTCTTATGGAATTCCTCATGAAATAACAGTCGATCTTCCAACTTCTGCTTCTCTTCCTCAATAGTTTGCAACCACATTCTTAGCTCATAATTCTCCTTCTGGATTTTTCCATTAATCTTCTTTTGTAGCCTCAATTTCATGAGAAATTTACTCTTCTTTCCTTATTGAAAAGAGCCTTCAAAATATTCACCAAATGAACTCTTGTATCTCATTACAGCAACAACTTGAAACACACGTAAAGACTAGCTCTGATACCACTTTATTTAAAAATCCTTGGACACGACTTATTCATTACATATTTACATGCAACATCTAACTTTATTCAAAATTAATTCACTAATCATATTGAGGTGATTTGCAGAATTCTTATGATGTATTATTTATCCAAAAAATCATGAAGTTATGACTATGTTGCAGAGTAGTAATATGATACAACATAAAATAAAAGAACTCAAAATACATATGTAGATGACATACATCACTTCATCTTCAAACTCCCTTTAGATAGCATGATTATTCTCCATCATATCAAAAGACCAAATTACATTATAATATGATTGAAAAGAGCCATTTTAATGGAATCTCTTTAATTCCATTACTCAAAACAAGAAAATAAGTTCATCCTTGAAATCCTTGCCAAAGTTTAAGAAATTTGACTATAAATTCGACCAAATTTTGAACTGGACCAAATTTTGAAAATTGAGCTAAGATTGTTAAAAATGACTTCAAATCAAAAAATACACCTCAAATTCATGATCCTTGTGAAAAATCATGAAAAATGAGTATAAATTTACCTATGCTCTGTCAATATACCTCATGGCATGCTTTACGACACAACCATACTTAGCCTCTTCTTAGCATGCAAATCGAGACATCCATATGACCTAGAAATCCATACCATGCATTGAAAAATTTGCCTCTGGATGTGTGAGCCTTGGTTTCCATGTGAATTAAGATCCTTGTTTCAGAATAGGGATCTGTGCCTAGTATATGGGATGTGGCCCCACAACCATACCTAAACTAACTGACAACTTAATTCCAAATTTGAAGGAATCCCGTTACACCTGGGTTGGTTGGTGTTAGTACTATTTCTTTCATTGTTTTCTGGAATTCCATGATAGTAAATGGGTGGAATGACTTCATTGAATATCCTGATCATCATTTACACTTGTTAAAATCATCAAATATCCAGAGATATCAAGGAGATTAAGAGCACCATTTGGTAAATATTTGGTAAAAAAATGCACAAATTTTTGTAGGTGACGGTTTTTGTGTTCATCGTGTAGCACCATTTGCAAGCAAATGGAATCAAAATGCAAAAAATGAAAACATTGTTTTTTTCATGAACAAACCAAATTAGGTGTTGTGAATCCCATTTCTTGCAAAATTGAACTATTTGGGAGCTACTGGTGGCGCTTTAAGAGTGATTTTTTCCAGATTTTTCAGAATTCGATTTTCTAAAAAATTTCTATTCAACATAAGTGCCACCTTCATCCATTCAATTTGAAGATTATATCATGATATTATTCTATATATTAGGATCAGATCCATTTTTTTATATCTTCGTTTGAATTAGTTAATCTCAATTAAGGATTATAATTTCTATTTAAGTAAGAATTGTGAAAGAAGAAGGGGGCTTCCTCTTAGAGGAAAGCATGGTTTGAATGGCTAGATTGGAAGATCTCGAAATTGTAATGGAAAGAGATTCATTCATGTAGCATCTTATACTCAGGGATTCAAACATTTTGATGGTTAGATCTTGTATCTCTGCACCTTATTTTTGTAGTATTTGAATAGAATGAGTATTTATGCAATGCATTCATGCTCACACAGAGTTAGCTATGACTACATTGAAGAGTTTATTGTCAATTACTTGTCTTTGTAAATTATATTCACATATATGTTTCATGTTTTGAATAATATTTGGAAATTGGAAATTTTATGCACATTAGAGAACAATTTGTTCACTTTTTTTTTTGTTTTTCTTGACATTCCTCTTATACCATGTTATCACACAATTTGTAGCAAGGATAAAAGGATTAAGGTTTGAAGGTCAAACAGGCATAACATGAACCAATCCCACCCAATGTCACCACAATGGGATGGTTATTTCTCTTTAGGGAGGCAGGACCCAAGGGAGATGTCCTCAGTGACCTGGGGTTTTGATAAGGCAAAGGATTACATGATAAAGTAGTTATTCCCCTCTCACAAGTCACCACCGAGCAGATAGTCCGGCTAAAAAACCAATAATAAAGTATAACCAAAAAAAGAGATGCACCTACCTGAGACAAAGAAACAATGAAACTGATATATGCAACATGCTCAATTGGTTAGTACTTCATGTAAATTAATGATTATCTAATACATTTATAAGAAATTTGATAATAAATATTGACGAATTCAATGTTTATAAATAACAACGAAAATTATGTCACTTCTTCAATAAATGTTGAAACAATATGGCATTCAATGCAATAAATCAACACTTCATTCAATTAATGCCTTTAATCACCATTCAATTTCTTATGAACAAAAAATGTTTAGCTGCACCAATGATATTATAGCTAAGGATGATGACAACAATAGGTTAATTAGGTTAGTTCCTAAGCTAGGGTTAGTAGTTAGGGTTTGATTCAAGATTTTAAAAGTTGTTGTGATCAGGTTCACTTCAAAGCAAGGTATCTTTTAGATCAGTGTCTTAGGGTTAATGGAGTCAAATAGCTAGGGACGCAAGAGCTGAAGGAGGAAAAGGTAAAAATGGCTAAGGACAAGAGGGGGAATCTTTGAGGTGTTGATGAAGCAAGGCCTCAAATTCAAAACCCTAGGGGAGAAAGGCTCACCTTGGTGTAGGAGAACTAGGCCTCGGTGCTCTCTCCTCGTTCCTTAGCTTGGTGGGAATCACGACTAGCTCAAGATGACACATAAAACCAAGAAAGGAAAGTTTGATGAATCATAGTGTTGCTACAACAAGGCTCTATCAAAAAACCCTAGAAAAATCAGCCCAAAGTGTAGAAAACATAGGCTTAAGGCATCTCCTTCTTCTCAGCTTATGAAAGGTACGACTAGCAAAAAATGAAGAGAGAAATGAGAGTGTAGCAACGACTAGGCTCTCTCCTTCTTCAATCAATGGATGAAAATTCTCTCAATGGGGACATGAGACAAGGACCTATTTGTGTTCTTGTCACCCAAGGTTTTGTTTAGAAAAATTATAAACATATGAAAGAAATAAAACTACAACCATTCATTCAAGAATTGTTACAGAAAAAATACTTCCATATCACCAAGAAAAAGCATTGCAAACCCTCGTTGTGACACCTTCGATTAAGAGAAATGCCAAATCATGCCAAGAAAATCCTCCTTCAACAAGTGTGCATGACTAAATCAACCAATAACCCAAGAGAGGGCGCAAATTTCAGACCTCACTAATGAGTGAGTGAGTTGTGTTGAAAAAATGAAGGTGAAAATCCTTCATTTATACAGTATCATGACCTAAATTTACATTTTAGGTCATGTAAAAGGTTGACAAGGCCAAAATACTAAAATCATACTATTTTAGATCAAATTCTCAAATTAAAACCCTAATGAAGCTGAAAAGAGATAACAAGCCCCTATAGGGGAGACGTTATCCCCTTCTAGGGCAAATGGAGCATCATGGAGCAAAGCGTTAGCCTTCCTTGGGATTCTCCAACCTGCCACACATGCCAATACTTCCCAGTTTGCCTCCCAAGACATCCATAATGTTATATGATGTCATGGTCATGATGGGTGACGTCCTAGGCCTTCCAAGGCCAACGTTCCACTAAAAAATGGCCAATCCCCCTAGGTCAATCTCTGTCGGGGTGCCTCTGGTGGATTGTCCTCTTCTTCTCTGGTGCAAGGCCCCTGATCCATCTTTGTCCTGTCTCTACCCTCTGATGGGTCTCAACATCCATCTGGTAGGATCTTTAGCCACATGGAGGTTTGAAGTGATCATCTCCCCATGTGTATCAATCCAAATGGCACCTGTCCGTCGGGCATGATCCTGCACATCAAAAGCTACGCCCTCCATGGGCTCATCATTCACAGGGATCATAGCAATGTCAATCACATATCATGAACAATATTATTAAACATTTGCATAAAATCACTAATACATTAGTTAACAAATCAAAGATGTTACACAAGCCTACAATACAAGTCTACAGGAAAGGACAAGGCGTCCTATTGGGATAGTGTCCACTGGAAAAGGAAAGTTCCTAGGAGAGAACTCATCCAAGCCATGTAAGTGGGTGATGTTGTGAGGGGATGTCCAAGCATCTAGGTGCAATGAGGGCCAAGGATGCAAGAGATGTTACCTGTGGGTCCCTTTGTTAGAAGGTTAGTTGCACCTGTCCTAGATGCATTTTTTCCAAGCCCATTATTGCCTTTTATTCTTATTTTTTTCATTCTTTTATCTTTTATTGCTTTTCCTTTTTTTTGTTCAAGAGCTAATCAGGGGACACTGCCCTGGTGTGGTGACCAGTGGTGGCAACATTACCCAAAAGTACTTTCACATAAATGAGAAGGTTGGCTCGTGATGAGACCCCCTTTCCCTTGGCCATGCAACCAAGAGTCACTACCCTGGCGTGGTAACCAGCTAGTGGCAATGTCATACTGCTAGGTACCCATGGACCTAATAGGATGAGACCCCCTATCCTATGGTTAGGTCTTCTTTTATTATTTTTTCAGGTCCCCCTTATTTCTTGCTGAGAAGCCTTTTATTGCTTTCTCAGGGATCCCTGGCTGAAGCATATCGATGTTTTATTTTTAGGATTTTGTCTTTTAATAGCTTGCTTTCACCTTCTGGGCCTTTAAACCCTTCTTCCCATGAGATAAGGTGCAGTCCTAAAAATAGGTCAACCTAGTGCCTGGACAAGTGGAATGGGATAAGTGAGCGGGAAACAATATGAAACAGTGGTGCTATGACGGGAGGGTACGATGGATTTTCAAAAATCCCTCTAGTGGAAAACCAAAACCTACAGACACAGGCTTGCTAGGGAACCCTGTCAATCCCCCCAAACATGGTCAAGTGGGCAAGTGTAATATCCAAGAAGTTGTTAGAAATAAAAGGAATCAGATGCATACATTCAATGGTTTTGATGATCAAAGTGACGCATGCCATGATACCTGGACTAATTACCTCATGGAGCAAGAACCATATATGACACAGGACCAAGCCGATGGTGATGGATGCTTTTGCTGCTAACAAGACAAAGATTCTAGAAGAAAGAAAAAGTGGGCCCTCTAGGGCCATGCTAAAGTCGATCCTGCTCTCGGTACTCCATGTATAAGACATGTGGGGCTCGAGACATAATCTCCTAGTTATCCTTAAAAGTGGGGGATAACATCTGGCTTCAACTCACGGACACTTGCTCACCGTAGAGTGCATGAGAACCTCAACATCTCTGGCATAACCTATTGACTTGCTCGATCTCAATAGAAACATCAGTAACAAAATTGGGGTGGTAATGCCACCCCATCATATATATATATATATATATATATATATATATATATATATATATATATATATACTAAAATAAAACAATAAATAGTGTGAATGTGAAAGAAAACTAACATGCAATGCAAATGGTATAATAAATGAATGCAAGAATGCCTACTTACCTGCACTTACCTATGGAGTCAAGTTCCCCCACCTTGGTGGGATTTGAGGAGGTTCTCGTGGATCGGTAATGGGCACCTTCTTCCTTCCAAAGTGGACAAATAGTAGGAGTCATCAACTGATTCTCTTCCAACCTTGAAAGGTCCGAGCCATGACTAAGTGCTTCCTTTGACATTAGTTGGCTCTCCCTTCTGGGTATCCCACATCCACACTACATTTCCTTCCCTGTACTTCCTGACCTTGTATTTGGTTGTCCCTTGGATGACCTTGGTGTATTGTGCAGAGGGAGGAGGGTGGGATTCTGCTGTAAATACTTCCTATTGTGATGGATGAATCTGCACATCATCTTTTGGTCTTTTTACTATCTTCACAGTCCCGTTTTCTTTGTCTTTGAATTTATATAGGATTTGTCGGTACTCTTCCTTTTTGGGCCATTTAATTTGATCAAAGTCTTCTTCTATTGCGAAAGGAATATCTTATGGACAATAATTTTGAAGATTTTGTATGATCTCATCATGTGCCTTGTCATTTTTGACATGGTGAATAGTTTCTTGCACATGGGTTTCGGTTACTAGCTCATTTAGGGGACGACATATTATTCCATATTTCAAAGGTAATTCTATAAAGGAGAGGTCCATATGAAAGGTGCCACCCAACATTGAGGCAAATTTCCTAGACAACAACATTCCCCACACATCTAGTATGTATACTATCATGATTTCATTGTGGATTACTTTATGAGGGTACTCTTTAAGGAAAAATTCTACATTCTCAACTACTCCATGTGTGGGTATGGATTTAGATTCAAATCCAAACACATTCTTGTAAGGGTGTGTGACTTTAAACCCTAATTGTTGCATGACTTTAAAGCACATTATGTTGGCACCTTCCCCTGTATCCAACATGTAGTTGTTGAGGCTCTTGTTATTCATTATTAAAGTCATGAAGAAGGGAGGATTTTCCCCATATTGGACCCTGAAGTGATCGGCTTGCAACATGATAGGAGGGTCCATGGGTCCATATGATTCTTGAAAGAAATTGTCAAAATGTTTTTTGATCGATGGGACCTTAATGACTTCTTTCAGGGGGATAGTTACATGCATCTTGGATAGTTCCCCCTCAAAGTCAAAGTTTAAGTTAGCCCCTTCATTCTTGGATGTATTGGGGAGAAGTATGTCTAATGGGGTTTTGTTTGGTCAGTGACAGGTTGGTTCATCTTTTTTCTCCTATATACCTGGAACTCTTGTTTCTTTAGCTTTTCTTTTGATTCCTGGTCTAGGTTGTTTATTACCACCATTCTGGCTAACCTGGTTGCTTCTTTCATGGCCTCTTGATGTTCTTCAGCCATGATATTTATCTAAGGGCCTTCTATGAGATGGCCTATATTGTTCACTTGTTGATGGTCGTTATCACTATAAGGACACTCATGCTCCCAGTTTGCTTCGATGCATTCTAAGCACCAAGGGTTTTCATCAACAACGTTTGTAGGGGCTAAGGTGTTTAGAAATTATTTCTCATTCTTTGGTTTATGAAATTGGTTCCCCATTTGAAATTTCCCTTTGTACAGGACCCTGGGTGCTTGGCTTTGGGATCTTTCTAAGTTGATGATCCTACTCATCAGTAGTTCCTGATTCTTTATGATACCATCCATTGAAGCTTGTAATTTTGCAATACTGGAACACAGGTCTAAGGTAGGTTCAATATTGTGGACTATCTTTGGTTTGGTGTCCACTTTGCCCCTTGGATTTGTGAAAGGCTCAATCTTGGATGAAAGGAGGTTGCCCTAAATTCTAGTAGAGATCTCTTGGGATTCTTGAATTGATTGGGGATTTTTGTCCCTGAGAAGATACCCTAATTGGCCATTGAAATACTTGGTGTAGATATGTAATATACCAGATATAAAAAGTATGTAGAATAGAAATAAAATGCTAGAAATGGCAGAATAACAGTAATATAACCAGCATAATCTCCACAATAACACAGAAATGATATAAGAACAACAACAAAAATAGCACTTTGATTCAGAAAGAAATGTTCACGGGCCTCTTCGAGGGGGCAACCTCCAGTCAAGAAACTCTCTGTTACAATAATATCCAAGCTAGGGTTTTCATACCCTCGAGCCTTATTTATACTAACTATGTATATCAAGAGAAGCATCTAGAGGAAGGCCCTTCTAAAAGTGGAAGCTTCTATTAGGTCTTCTTACATCTGCCTTATTCTATTTTATTGAAAGGCCTTATTAATATTGACATTTATTACATCCGAATATATTGATCTACCTATGTGTAGGTTAGGACCCTAACATGTCTGCCCCCTTAAAAACAACCTTGTCCTCAAGGCTTGAGATGTGGAAACTGCTGCAGAATGGTAGCTGGTTCCCAAGTGGAATTTGCTGGAGTTGTATCTTTCCACTGAACTAGCACTTCCTTGATGGTTCGCTGATGCAGGTGACGTTCATGCTGGTCCAAAATGGCTTCTGGCTATAGCCAAATGGATCTTTCTTCAGCTAACTCGGGAAGCTTGGTTTGAATTTGGCACCTAGTTCCAATCACCTTCTTTAAGCATGAAACATGAAAAATAGGGTGTAGCTTTGATTGACTGGGCAGAGCTAACTGATAGGCGACTTGTCCCACATGATTGAGAACTGTATAAAGGACCATAAAATTTGGGCACTAGATTTTGACACTGCTCAACCTTGAAGGAAGTTTTCTTGTATGGTTGCAGTTGTAGAAACACCTAATCCCCTTCTACAAATTGACGTTCAGAGTGACCTTGATCTGCTTGTTGCTTCATGCGATTATGTGCCATGACCAAGTTCTCTTTAAGGGTATGCAGAATATCCTCTCGAACTGTAAGTGTTTGGTCAACCACCTGGACCTTCAAGGTACCCGGTAAGTATGAGAGAACTGAAGGGGGCTTATGTCCATATACTGCTTCAAAAGGAGTCATGCGTGTAGTTGTATGGTAGGAAGTGTTGTACCACCATTCAACTAGGGGTAACCATTGAGCCCACTAATTTTTCTTTTTAGAGGCAAAACACCTTAGATATGTTTCCAAACACTTTTTGACAAGTTTTGTTTGACCATCAGTCTGGGGATGATAAGTTGTGCTTAGATGCAATTGGGTGCCATGTAGCTTAAACAGTTCTTGCCAAAAATTTCTTCTGAAAGTTGGGTCACGATTAGAAACAATAGAGTGTGGCATGCCATGAAGCTTGAAGACCTAGTCCATGAAAATTTGAGCCACCGTGGATGCAGTAAATGGGTGTTGAAGAGCGCATAAATGAGCATACTTGGAAAGGAGATCCACAATCACCATTATGACTGATTTATTTCCTGATTTGGGTAAGACGGTAATAAAGTCCATAGAGATATCCTTCCAAATAGCAGGTGGAATCGAAAGCGGTTGTAGTGTGCCCAGATATTTGACTGTTTCTCCCTTGTTGCATTAACACACCTCACATTCAGTGACAAAATTACAAATGTCCTATTTCATACCATCCTAGAAGAAAGAACGTTTGACCCTGTCATATGTTTTGGTGAACTCGGAGTGCCTCGCTGTGGGTGTAGCATGAAGCTAAGAAAGTACCATGGATTTAAGATTTGATTGTTTACTTAAATACAAATGGACTTTGTATCGAAGCTCATCCTAGAGCCAAGAGTACCCTGGGGGAGTTGGATCATTGGTCTGCAATTGCTAGATCAGATGAAAACTTTTGGGATCTTGTAGCCATTCCCGTCACACAGCTTGGAGCCAATCTGGTACAATGAAGGAAAGAGAAAAAAGGGATCCTTCTTCTTCATATTTTTGGGACAATGCATATGCCACCACATTGTCTTTTCCCTTCTTGTAAATGATCTCATAATCATATCCAAATATCTTAGTCACCCATTTTTGTTGCTTAGGGGAGGAAATGCATTGTTCTAGAAAGTACTTGAGGCTTTGATGGTCTGTCTTAATTTGGAAACGTTGCCCCAAGAGATAAGGGCACAATAGGTCAACGACATGCAGAATAGTGAACATTTCCTTTTCTTATATAGGTTTGCCCAGATTCCTTTCAGATAGTTGCTTGCTATTGAAGGCCAAAGATCGACCATCTTGCATAAGGACAACACCAATTCCTTTCCCTGAGGCATCACATTCCAACACAAAAGTCTTTGTGAAATCAGGAAGGGCCAGAACCGGAGTGGTGCACATGGTCGTCTTCAAGGTTTGAAAATCTTGAGTAGTGGTTGGAGTCCAAGTGAAAGAGTTATTTTTTAGGAGAGCCATGAGAGGTGCTACAATCTTGCCATAATTCTTAACAAACTTGTGATAATACCTTGTTAATCCCAAAAATCCACACAATCTTTTGAGAGTCTTTGGGTGCAGCCAGTCTTGCAAAGCTTCAATCTTTTCAGATCCACCCTGATGCCATCCTTTCCAACCAGATGACCCAAGTATTCTACTTCTGAGGCACCAAAAGCACATTTAGACTGTTGCAAGAAAAGTTTATGCTGAGAGAGTAGATGGAGAACTTGATCCACATGAGTAAGATGGTTTGTCCAGGTTTTGATATAGATTAAGATATCATCAAAGAAAAATAATACAAAATGACAGAGAAGAGGATGGAAGACATGATTCATGAGGCTTTGGAAGGTGGAGGGGGCATTACACAAGCCAAAGGGCATGACCAAAAACTCATAGTGTCCCTCATGAGTTATAAAGGCCATCTTGGGAATGTCTGCCTCCTTCATACATATCTGGTGATAGCCTGAGAGAAGATCAATTTTAGTAAAGAATTGGGCACCACTCAATTCATCCAGGAACTCATCAATGACAGGAATGAGAAATTTGTCTTTAATGGTCAGTTTGTTGAGGGCACAAAAGTCAGGACACATTCTCCAAGAACCTTCTTTCTTCATGAACATGACTATAGGAGAAGAGTAAGGTCTCATACTAGGGTGGATAACACCTGCAGTAAGGATTTCCTAGACCATTTTCTCAATTTCATTTTTTTGTGAAAAGGGGTAGCGATATAGATAAATATTGGGAGGAAGGCTTCCGAGTACAAGGGGAATGGAATGATCATGAACACCGTGGGAAGGAGGGAATCCTTGGGGAGTGGAAAATACCATTTGGTGTTTAGAAAGGAGGGCTTGGAGGTCTTCTAGCACTGATGGTGTCTTTGTTGCTTGTATGGCATAGAGTTGGGAAATGACACCAGAATGACCTTTTTTGAGCAGCTTTTCCATGCGATGGGAACTAATGACCTCAAGTGAACTAGCCGTGATGCCTTGGAATTTATATTGGTCACCTTCCTAGTAGAATTGCATTTTTAATGCCTTAAAATCCATGAGAATGGGACCCAAATTCCTTATCCAGTCTGCACCCAATACAATGTCACAACCGCCCATGTCGATAGAAAACATATGGGATTTAAGGTGGTAGTCACCAATTTGGAGACACACATTTTCACAGCGCCCTCCACATTTCATGGAACCACCATTGGCAATCATGACCTGGAAATTGTTGACGGCATGGATATAGCAATGAGTTTCTTGGGCAATGCAACGATGAATAAAATTATGGGTGCTTCCACTATCAACTAGAATGATGACCTTTCGATGCTTGATGTAACCGATTAACTTGAGGGTTTGTGGGGTGAAGAAGCCAGTGAGAGCATTGAGGGAAATGATCAGTTCCACTTTGAAAGGGTTTGAGGGAGGGGTTATGTTAGTGATTTCTAGTGACTCAAGAACAAGGGGAGTTTCAACATCCTCTTCTGAAATATCCCCAGAGATGGCCATAAAAAGATTTTTTTCCTTACACTTGTGGCCCAAGAAATATTTGTCATCACAATTATAACAAAGGCCTTTGAGTTGGCATTCAACCATTTCATCCCTGGTCAATTTTTGGATCTTTAATGGGGCGGAGGGAGTAGTGGGATTTACAGGTTTAGGGCGAGGGATAAAGGAGGGTTTACAGTTTTGAGAGGATACAACCTGTTATGCTTCTTTATCTTTTTTAGTAGCCTCCACCCAACTCAAAGGTTGAGCCATGAGGACATGGGCCTGAATCTCCTCCTTGAGGCCACTGATAAAACACTCTCGAAAGAAAGAATCAGTCATGCCTTCTGTTCTAAAATCTAGGCACTCAAAGGAAGCTATGAAGTCTTCTATTTTTCCTCATTGTTTCAACTTTGTCAAACGAACCAAATGGTTGGTGTCAGTGTCAAATCATTCATAAAGCTCAGTCACAAATTGGGTCCAAGCAATATAACCTTGACGGAAAGTTTTTCTCCATTGCCACCATTCCCAACGTTCTTGATCTAGATGGAGAACACCATACTGGAGTTTGGACAAGTCATCTGTAATGTCATATAAATATCAATAATGTTCCATTTGGGTGACCCAACCAGCGGGGTCCAAGCCATGAAATTTGGTCACATCCACCCGTGGAAGCTGTAGGTCACGTTGAAAGTGATGGGGCGGAAAGGTATGGGAATGGGAGGAATGTTCACCTTCATTCTTTAGAGGTGCATTAGAGAGAGGGTCATATGTAGGGATCTTCATTTTGGTGCAGAGTGATGCAAAGACAGATTCAAGTTGGGTGGTTAGTTCTTGTTTGAATTCCTCCATTAAGGACTGCATGGTTGTATTTATGGTTGTATTGATGAATGAATCAATGGAGAAAACAGTAGCACTGAGTTGTTTCACTTCTTTTTGGGTCTCGAGGAAACCAGATTGCAAGGTGCTGAAGTGAGTTTCCAGGTCTTGGCTATGGGTATGGGCCATGAGGATGGGTGAACTGAAAAGGGGCGGGTAGGGTGAATTTTTTTTCCAAAAAATGATATGGATGAATGTGATAAGGGAAAAGAGATGAATTCAATGGAATAGGTCTCAAATAATGGTGAAAAAATTTCTAGACTAAAGAATACTGCAACGATGAAATCCATGTGGAGTTATACTCCAGTCTGAAGAATACTTCAATGATGAAATCCCTATGAACTTATACTCTGGTCTAAAGAATACCTGTGGAGTTATACTCCGGTCTGAAGAATACTGCAGTGATGAAATCCCCAAATGCTTAACCATAAATAAATCTGTATTTACTTGGCAACCCGAACATAGTTGCACAACAATAGATCTTGTTTGTTTTAATTTGTTTATGTTTCTGTCCCCCAAAGGTTAGGTATTCAAGGGTTCTATAGACAAGGTTTTTCCCTATGCTATAGCTCTCTGATATATGTGTGGGGTCCAACAGTAGTACTCGGGCCAATATCTCAGGGAATTAACTAAGAAGGATAGACCGTACCCTTAGTCGTACTACCCGACTACCCAGGTACTAGAGAGTATCTTCCTGAGTGTTGTTTTTGGTGACACTATAGTATTCAGGAGACCGATCAGTTTATCTAAAAGGGGCTTCAAGAAATCTAGGCTGATCCATAAACAGGTGTTGTCTGATGCGCTACCACTCGAAGGGGTACCAACAGGGGCTACAAGGGTGGCCAACAGATGTGCTCTTAAGAACCACTTGTATTTCCTGTGTGTATGAATCCCTTAAACCTAGGTTTATGCGTGTAACAACATATCTATGTGGCTTAAATACGTTGGAATACGTCTCTACCCTGGAAAAAAAAAATCCTGCAATTTCTGCCAAGGAAAGTGCTCTGATACCACTTGTAATATACCAGATATAAAAAGTATGCAGAACAGAAATAAAATGCTAGGAATGGTAGAATAACAGTAATATAACCAGCATAATCTCCACAATAACACATAAATGATATAAGAACAACAACAAAAATAGCACTTTGATTCAGAAAGCAATGTTCACGGGCCTCTTCAAGGGGGAAACCTCCAATCGAGCAGCTCTCTATTACAATAATCTCTAAGATAGGGTTTTCATACCCTAGACTCTTATTTATACTAACTATGTCTATCAAGAGAAGCATCTAGAGGAAGATCCGTCTAGAAGCGAAAGCTTCTATTAGGTCTTCTTACATCTGCCTTATTCTATTTTATTGAAAGGACTTATTAATATTGACCTTTATTACATTCGAATATATTGATCTACCTATGTGCGGGTTAGGACCCTAACAAGATATGGACAAGGTAATCATCTTTCGGATGATGGATCATAGGGATCTTTTGTAGCAAGGTCTCAA
>JASDQU010196099.1:0-19629 GCA_032191745.1 Picea mariana | reverse complement strand
TAGTTGTAGATACTAGACATAATAAGTTTTTAGATGCAATAATTGGAGGCTTTATTGGATCCTTACATGATGGACCTATCTTCGACACAATTTTTCCAAATTTTACCTTAGACTTAGATGATCCTTGTATCTTCGACGCTATCCAAGTCTATGTACTGCCAAATGGACTTAATATGATAACAGGTACTAAAAATTTACAGTTAAAAATTTATGTATGTGCTAGATTTGGGAACGATAAAGAGCCTGCCCTTCAAAAATCTGTTTCTGTTTTACGATCTAGTAGATTAATCAACACTCTAGAATCTACGAATTCTAGAAATAGCCAGCCAAATTCATTTGACTGGAGAGGTATTGAATATCCATATCCTGCCATTTGGGAAACTCACTACCAAAGATTACATGAAATCATAATGCAGAATCAAAACCAAAAAAAATGTTCCAAGCAGATTCCCAAAGATAATCCAGGCCCAATGTTTAGATAAATAGGTTAATAAGTAACTGAAGAAACATCAACAGATGTTTAATTCAATCTGCCAGACTATATGTCATCTTCCAAATTTTGGATGTCACTCTCTGTCTAAACAAGTATGTCATTGCAAAAAGCCTTCATTCTAGCCTAAACCCAGGTTTTCTATAACAAACCTAGTTGCTTGTTTTACTTTGGTAAATTTGTTTTTACATTTTCAATTCGTAATGCATTTATTTTTATATTTGTGTTAAAATTTCTGTGTTTGGTTTGCAGGTTAGGCGTAGCTGGAGTTAGATCTTGGAGTTTTGGCCCTCAGGCACAGATTTCAAACAAAAGCTATGATACCATGTGTAGTGACCATATAAATTTAACATCCATTAATTCCATAAGTTGAAACAATAATTTCTACTTGATTTCAGTAACTCAGTAATTTCTTATAAATTACGCACATATGCATATAAATTTATCATAATGAACAATGATTTCATAACAAAAATAAAACAAGTACGTAATTTAAAAATACCTTGGTCTGATGCTAATTCCTCCATCGATCTGGTTGTTCGTGTTGAACTGGATCCAACACTGCCCAAACCTTATTCCACCCTGCCAACTAGGACAACTTCCTAGCTCCAGGATATCATATGGATATCCTGGCCCCCGTGCCCAAAACCTCCAGCAAACCGGTGCCCCTATACTAAACCTTCCCGACTACAGAACTTAACTCTTGTGCAAATCCAAGAGAAACCTCCAAAAATTCCCCGTAGAATGGTAATCCTCTCCCCCAAAGAATGCCTTCCACCGTAAGGCTCTCCCCGTCATATTGCCCCTTCACCGACTTCCCCCCTCCTTCATTACTTTCCTTATCCCTTTATTAATTATTTACCCTTTCATAGTTAATGCCCCTTATCCCCTTATTTATTATTTTATCCTTTCTTATTTATTATCTTATCTTATATTTAATGTCCTATCCCTTCCCGAATACGTAAGATTTAATTTAACAATATAATTTATTAACCCCCTTTAATTCTTTACTTAATTAGTTATGAGTCAATTAATAATTAATTAATCCTTGACAATCATGAACAAGTAATTAATAATAATTAATTAGTTAATGTTATTTAAGAAATAATTATTGTTTAGCTAACTTTTAGGACAGTTAGATTATTAAATTAATTATAATTAATAATCCTATACATCTATTTAAGCACGGTCATTACACAAACAGTTCCTCCTCTGCATGCAATTCTAGCTCCCTCTCAAGCGACAACCGCATGGCTTTCCCCTCATCAAATTTTATATCCTGTCACATAACAGTCATATTACTGTTAAGAAAATACACACGATAATTATGGGGTGTTTCTATGTACTCGAAAAATATCCCAACTTCAACAGTTGGTTGCATCTTCTTTCTAGCGTTCTTGGTCACATGCACATAAACAGATGAGCCAAAAATATTAGAATGAGAAACATCAGGTTTCTTACCAGTGAAATCTTTTTCAGGTGTACTCATTCCAAGTACTCTATGAGGACAACGGTTTTTCACATAAACCGTAGTGCTGCATGATTTCACCCACAAATGCATTGGTAGGCCTTGATCATGTAACATTGCTTGTGATACACCCATGATTGTTCTGTTCTTCCTCTTCGTGACCCCATTTTGTTGTGGGTTATGAGGCGCTATGAGTTCTCTTAGAATTCTTTCTTTGTTGCAGAAGCCTTTGAATTCATTAGATATGTAGTCTCCACCATTATCACTCCTCATAGATTTCACTTGCTTCCCCAACTCTTTCTCCACCAATGCGTTAAACTCACAAAACTTTGAGAATGTTTCATCCTTCTTTTGCTTGAATAAGATCCATCATTTACAAGAAATGTCATCAACAAAAATAACATAATACTTATGTTTTGTTGTTGAAGCAATCGGGAACGGTCCACACACATATGTGTGAACTCTCTCTAGGATCACCGAAGCATGGTTCTCCTTTTCATGAAATGTGGACTTTACATACTTCCCCATGGTGAAACCCTTGCACTGATCTAACTGAGCAAGTTTTCCCATTAGAATTCTAGTAGATATTTGTTGCATGATTTTCAGGGCTCCATAATGAAGATGTCCCAATCGACTGTGCCATAATTCGCCCTCATCCCGGCTCACAACTTTTTCTTCCTTTCCCATCATGGTAGCGCAACTATCTACCTATAGCATGTAGATATTCTTAACTCGAATCCCTATCCTCTTGACTTGACCCATTTTTTTATGTCGCAGAAAAGCTTTTCCACCGCTAAAAACAACATCATGGCCTCTATCCTCCAACATTGCGACTAAGACCAGGTTTTTCTTCAGACCTCGAACATGCATAACATATTTTAATTGAAATGGTTTACCTGACTCCCTCTGAAACATAATGGAACCAATGCCAGTCAAACTGTATCGTCCATCGTCGCGCATCTCTATATTCATTTTGAGATCTTTCTCCCCCAAGTCACTGAAAAGGTCCTTATCTCTCGTCATGTGGAAGGAAGCATCACTATCCAAATACCACACCGATCCCAATGCACTTTATGCCATGCATGTGATCAAATAGAAGTCAAGTTAAAATTGTGAGGCAAGGGCCTCACCAGTTGCAACTCCAACAACCTTCTTGTTCTTCTTCTTCTGTGGACAATTAGTAGCAAGATGCCCATGTTCATGATAGTGAAAAGACTTCACTTTGGAAAAATCCATCTTCTTTACTTTTGACTCGGATTTTGAATGGAATTTCTTCCCCTTCCCCTTCCTTGCCTTGGAAGCCAAAGAAAAATCCTCTTCATCATCATGCTTTGATGAAGATCCATATCTATTGTTCCGCCTGAACTCCTCCTGCACTAGATCCGACCATAGTTGTTCCCAATCTAGCAATTTTTCCCTTCCATTGACAAAGTCTTGATAACTGTGAGAACTATTGGGAAGTTCTAGGAGAGCCAATCTCACCAAATCATCATCAGTGACTGTTATTCCCACACTCCCCATCTCATCCTGACATTGGAAAAACTTCGTGAGATATTTTGGAATGGAGTCATCCTTCTCCATCTTGATCTTCCTAAGTTTATCTTTGAGCTCCAATTTCCTATGGTCGTTGTTGTTTTGGAATAGATCCGTCAAAGTCTTCCACATTGCATGTGGTGTGGATTTCCCATGTAGTCTTGAGACAATATGGTCTCATACTCCATCCAACAAAATCCTCCTCACCTTTGCCACTTTCTTTTGCCATGCATCAAGATTTGTAGTGTCTACAACATCTGGCTTAGGAACGTCTTTGTCAATGAATTCGTTCAAGCCATTGTCTTTGAGTACTGCCTCCATCCTGTCCTTCAAAGAAATGTAGTTTGAGCCTCCCTCGCGTGCATTCTCTAACCTCAAGACATTGAAATCCATTTCGATCTTGAATCAACTATAGCACCAAGAAAGTCTTTCTGCAAATTCGAATTCTATCCAGTCACAAACTCAGCTTATGCAATTTTCTACACTCTGATACCATGTAGAAATTTTAATACAAATTATGTATTGCCTTGATTCTCCTGATCTAAAAAGTATATTCCACTGTTAAATACATAATCACTTCTACAAATATTCTTCCATAATTTAAAACACGATCGCCAATTACAATATCAAAAAGAAAGATCAATCACACATAACACAGATGTTTTACCGGAAAAGAATAAAGCTAAAAACCCCACTATCATATATTATGTATATATCATGGATCATGAAACAATCTCATACAAAACTCTAATCCAAGAGCTCTCAGTACAATATATAATCGTCTCACACCGTCATACAAAAATTTCCAAATACATGTGCCAATTCTTTGCCTCCAGACAACCTGCCTCCTCTGCGCAATCCCTGTAATGGAATACTTGCAAATGAATTCAAATTCCTCTTGCCTTGGTTGTGCATTCCTCATGGGCACATACACTGTGTGTGTGGTTGCATGAGTGCACACACTAATGTCAAAACTGATAGTCAAACTATCCCTTTCACCTTCATCTCAACTAGGTCTCCATTGGATCTGACATGCATGTAGTTAACAATGGTAAATCTTTAGTTTCATGTGAGACCATTGATTGTGAATTAATTAATAATTAATTCACTGAACTCTCACTAGTTTAAGTTCAGTTACAACTAGTACAACTGAGATTAACTCACTTAACTGAGTTAAACTACTTCACAAATCACATAACTACACTTATAACTCTGTTACAACTTCAAGTCACTTAGTTACAACTAATTCGTCTTCCATGTCCCACCAGTCAACCTTTGAAATCGAATTTACTATAGCTAATTGATTTTCCATTTCAGTTAACTATTTCAAGTAATTATGAGATAATAGATTAATATTTATTGTCCAATTTATTTAAGAGAAAAATAAATTAGACAAAAATTCTTGTTGACTTTTCAACAGTACATCATGTACCAAATTATGTGTCAACCATGCACAACACCCATGTACATCAACCTTGTACATCAACACCATACAATGTTGCAACCATGCACAATACCCATGTACATCAATATCATATAATATGCCATAAGATATCACCAATGGAGTGTATCAACCATATGCCAATAACATGTGACAATTGTGTATCATCCATATGATCCTACCAATATGCCAACCATGTGCCACAAACAAGTGTCATATCATTCATGATATGCCTCCACCATGAACAAAGTGCCATAGCCATGTATTTCAATCAATCAGGTATCTCAACTATATCATCCCATATATCATGTACCAAAGTATATTCTAAACAAGTAACACCAATGGTGCACTTTAGCCAAGTACTATCATCCACAAACATATACCATCCATGAGTGTATCAACATGCACTAAACATGTATCACCACTTGTACCAAGAAAGTGMATCAACTATAGATCAAGTTATGACTCATCAATGATGTATAACATGACCACCTCAACAAATCATCAACTACATGCCCCAAAATGTATCTCAACCATATGCCAAATGCATGCACCAAGATATCCAACAAATATTCTTCCAATAATACATCATAAGGTATATTGATGAAACTAAGATATGTACCAGCCATGTAGCCCAACAGATCAACATCAACCTCCGTTCACTACAACAAATACTAAGAATCCAATAATTCATGTATTAGAAGTGTGCCTTGATAGATCAATGACATCTCTAGCTAGCATCATCATGATATATCTCATAACCAAAGTGTCATAACTTCACTGTCACAACCAACATTGTTCTTCAATAGAAAAATTTCTTACTCCATAATCTAGGTTTAGTACCATGCATCTAAGATAATCTTTCAACACTCAATCATATGTCACCACCATACATACATCAATCATGTATGCCAATATGTAATCATGAAAACCTACAGAAAAAAATGTTATACCTTGCAAGACAGAGTTACACCATCATACCATGCTGCAACTTTATGGATATCCTTTTTCAAGGATGTACAACAGATACGCCACCTGCTACACAAACAAATCATGTATGTATGCGACCTATTCATAGGTCAGCTCGCATATGTACGTGACCGTTACTATTTTAAGCCATGTATTATTTTGAAGATGACAAACTTGATCTTCCCTTACGACTGCCATTTTGTTCTGACTATTCAGTTTTCTTCACCCACTTCTGAAGGTGTCCCATCTTCTCAGAACTTGAGCTATGAGCTTCCATATTTTCAAAAATGTATTCCATCCTAACTTCATGCCTTCTTCTGGTCATGCTATATGAATTCCTCATCATGGACTTTCTTCTTGTGTTCCAACAATCCTGGGATTTGTGACCAAATCCACTACAGCTGTAGCATCTCATGGTGTGACAATGAGCAACAATATGTCCTACTTGATTACATCACCAACACCTTAGGGTGTTATGAAATGTTTCACTATATTTCCTTGCATAATATCTACATTCCAAATCTTTTTGACCATATTCATTACATGAGTAACATTGACCATGAAAAACATTTTCATACCTTTTCTTTGGTGTCCATCTTTAAGGTGTCTTGAATTTGCTTTGAGATGTAAGGATGGATTCTTGATGTATTCCTTGCTTTGTTCTTTTTGAACTTTCCTTGCCTTGTGTAGATGGTTGACTTGAAACATTATTTCCATCCTTTAAGAGTGACGGACTTACCTCATGCTTCTTTGAGGTGTTTTCTTCAATATGTGTAGCTACTTTGTTGTATCGAAGACCTGATTTGTCATTTGGTGATCTTTGACTATCCAAGATATCATTCAATATTGTTGAGCTATTTAAGAATTTGTTTGAATTCTCTACTTTCATTCTAAGATCAACAACTTCAACTTCCAACTTATGACACGACTCTTCCTTTTCATTTACTTGATTCTTTAATAGTTCCTCTATCCTTTTGTCTTATTCAATTTGTGTCTTGAGATGGACATTTACTTCAAGAATTTTGCTAATCTCATCATCTACCTTCTTATTCTCTTCTATTTCATTCTTTAGTCTTTTGATCTCTTCTTCTTTTTCTTCTAATTGAGTCTTTTTACTTTCTTCCCGTTTCTTGAGAATTTCCATTAACTTCAAGATATGCCTTTGATTATTTCTAATAAACTTTTTAGTGTTATAAAAAAGATAGCTATATTCTATCTAAAAATGGTCATAGTTGTATTCAAATAGACCCCATTCAACTTTCCTCTTAAGTTCTAATAGTTCTTCTTCTACTTCTTCCATATGATAACTATCATTTGAATCTACACAAACTATCCCTAGATTTTCTTCTTTACTTGTAGAAAAATATTCAACATCATCACAATTTGAAATATTGTAATTGGGAGTTTTTGGAGATTCTTTACCTTCATTGATATTGATGGAATTGTCTTCAAGATATTCATTTTTTCCAACATCATCACACTTAGAATCATTTCAAATAGAGGATTGTGAGATTCTTTACCTTCATTGTTCTTGATGGAGTTGTATTTAGTGTCTTCCTTCTTGATTTGGTATGTCTCCTCTAGATTTAGCCATAGATCCTTGGCGATAGTGCATTGTCCCATGCTCTCTTTGATAGAACTTGAGAGTCCATTAAGAATGGTCTTGAGATCCAATGCATCATTCTTATTTTATTGCCTTTGAGCTGCAAACTTTGACTTGTTCTTCAAAGGAACTGATGCACCAATAGTTGCCTTCCAAATACCCTCTCCTATTTCCTTCAAGTGCACTTTCATTTCTATTATCCATGTAGAGTAATTTTCCTCATCAAGGATTGGAACTTCATCATCCATTTGTGTGTCCATGGATATCCTCCAAGCTTGTTAAGGATTATAGTGAAGGCTACCTATGATTCCAATTGTTGGACACACCAACCACACTTAGAGGGGGTGTGAATGAGTGTGGTGTTCTTTTTCAAACTTCCCTTTCACAAAACTCCTTAGTTAGAAATCACCATTTATTCATCACTTATTACTGTCATTTATAACCAGTCAAATGTGAACATATATTAGAAACAAATAACAACAACATATATCATCAACAAGTCATCACCACAAGGAACACAAAGAACACAAGATGTATGTACAATTTTATTTTTATTACAAACTACAATCCTTGGGTTATCAACAACAACTGAATAGAGTTACAACTCCATGAGAGAACCAACTCTATAATGCAAGACTCAACTTACACAACTCAACACCAAGTGAGAAGAGGAATCAATCCTCAACAGATACCAATCTGTCAACAGGTACGTGACCTGTCAGTAGTGAAACATGCATATGTACATGACCTACCAGTAGTACAACTCACGTATGTACGTGGCCTGTTTGTACTACAACTTGTGTGTGCCTTATAAAAAACTAGGGTTTTCTCTCCAAAGGAAAATCAGATCCTCTAAAACCTTTATATCAAATTCACTTATGTGTGTCACTGTCCAATCTGAACCATCACCAACCACAACACATCCATACTCTCCAACATCTTAATCATGCTCCTCAACCATAAAATATGAATTCTACTCAAACATAAGTAATAAATGTACTATGGAAATCATATCAGTACTAAAACATAAGAGTGATTCTCACTCTATCAATCAATCAAACTAACCATATCACCATAATAATACCAAGAATGCCTTAAGAATTCACCATACAATATGCAAGAGTATCCATCAAGACAACTATGTAACCATACCAGAGTTTCTATGGAAGATATGAGCCCATAGAATGAAGATATGAAACTTGCTTCAATCGTCAAGAACTTGGCACCAACTCACACTCAAATATTCATGATTTCATCAATTGTATGCGCTATGTATTCCTTCATCCCACGTGTGTACGGTCTCTAGCTCACTACAACCTGTGTATGTATGCTCTCTATCTCACTACAACCCATGTATGTACGCTCTCTGACCTATTGTTTCTCGCGTACTCCTTCAGAAACTAGGGTTTTTGAACTTCCAAAACTTTCACCGTCAAGATCTCAAAATTACAGAAACTTTGATGCGTCCATGCGATCATCTAGTCAATCTCTCTCTCGAAATATATCTTCACTATATGCTCAAGAGATGACTATCACAAGAGACCCTTGCCTCTTATTTATACTCTCCAAGTAGCTTCCTTAGAAGCTTCTTCTAGGTCACTTTGTCCACATAGTCACTTATGTCTAGCTTTTCCCAATTTGCCACTTGTCCATGTATCTAATAGCCACTTGACCACTTGTCCAGATGAATATCAGTGAACTTTTTAGTGAAACTATCTTATATTGAATCAGAGATTGAACTCATGACAGAGTATCAACAATGAAACAAATAGATGGTGATAGAACTATTGTCATACTATCATGTCAAGAAAAAGCACCAGAAGAAGATGACCTGCGTAATATCCAAATTATAAAAATTGAGGGAGAAAGAGAGGTGGAAGGTCCATCTCTAGAATAAGAATTATTTGTTGCACCAATCAAGGTGAATAAATTCAATATTGGGACGACTGATAATTCCAAAATGGCCAACATTGGATATTACTGGGATGAACAAACAATAGAAAGAATAACAAAGTTACTGTATAAATACAATGACATGTTCCCAACAAATTTTATAGAGATGTAAGGCATAGAAAGAGAGATAGGAGAGATGAATATTCCTGTCAAACTGGAGTCTAGATCTGTCAGACAGATACCTTATATACTAAATCCAATATATAAGAAGAAGGTGAAAGAAGAAATTGACACAATGTTGGAAGATGGCATCATAGAACTAGTGGAGGAATCTGAATGGATAAGCCCCATGGTAGTACAATAAAATAAACAAGGGGGGATCAATATTTGTGTAGATCTAAGAAAATTGAATGATGGATTCCTACATGACCCTTTCCCTACACCTTTTACAGATGAAGTCCTAGATAATGTGGGAGGCTAGGAAGCATATTTGTTTATAGATGGATTCTTAGGATACCATCAGATCAAGATAGCCCCAGAGGACAGATATAAGACTAGGTTTTCCATAGAATAGGGATCCTACCAATACAAAATCATGCCTTTTGGGATGAAGAATGCACCAACCATATTTTCAAGGGTATTAATAGCTTCTTTTAAGGAGTTCATAAATCAATTTTTAGAAATGTATCTAGATGATTGGATTGTATATAGTCTGTTAAAAGACCATGTGGAAGTGTTAATGTTGATGTTGGAAACATGCAATCAGTGTCAGATATCATTGAATATTAAGAAGTGCGTATTTGGGACCCCTTTTGGAATATTATTATGCCATATAGTGTGCCAACAAAGATTGCTAGTAGATCCTTCCAAGATTGCAGTCATTGTCAACTTACCACCACCAAAATAAGCGTGCCAGTTGAGAGAAATATTGGGACATACTGGCTACTACAAAAGAATTATAAAAGGGTATGCACAGATTACTGCACCAATGGAAAAACTGTTAAAAATTTATGTGGAATGAGGAATGTCAACAAGGTTTGGATATCCTAAAAGAGAATATGGTCACAACACCTATCCTATTATTCCTATATTGGGAAAATACTTTTCATGTGCATGTAGATGCATAATCTATAACACTTGTAGAAATTATGGTGCAACTAGGAGCAGGGGATTTGGACCATCCTATATCATTTGGAAGTAGAAAACTGTCAGAATCAGAGAAGAACTACAATACTAAAGAAAGAGAAGGCCTAAGTATGGTCTATGAATTACGAAATTTCATGCATTACATACCGGGAAAACACTTTAATATGCTCACATATCATTTATCCCTTAAATACCTAGTCAACAAGCCAGTGTTGGGGGGGGAGGATCTGTATACGACTATTGTTATTTCAGGAATTTGATTTTGAAGTGATAGTCAAACTAGGGAAGTTGAGTGTAGGACCTGATCACCTGTCAAGGGTAATCAATGGAGAAGAACCTACCAACTTGGAAGACAACTTCCCTAATACACAGTTATTTTCAGTCAAAGTAGCTGAGAAATATTTTTATAACATTATTGAATACTTGAGTAAAAGAACTATGCCACAAGAGTTTAACATTGCGCAAAAGAAAAATATGGTAGTCAGAGTTGCAGACTATCAACTGATTGCAGGACACTTATACAAAATGGGCACAGAAAACATTTTAATAATATGCTCACTATGAAAGGACTAGAATTTTAGCAGAAGCTCATGCGGGAACATTTGGAAGAAATTATGCAGGAAAATCTACCACGCATAAAGTATTGCACACAGGACTATGGTTGCCAATAATTCATAGAGATGCAAGTGATCACTAGATTTGGTTGTCCAAGGATTACAATGAGTGACCAAGGTACCCACTTTATAAATAGTACTATCAAGGATATGACTGAGGAGTTTGAAGTCTATCATTAGAAGGGTACACCATACCATCCACAAGAAAATGGAATGATAGAATCCTTCCATAGGATCTTGGAGAATGCTTTGACAAAGATCTGCAATGCCAATAGGGATGACTCGGATTTGAAGATACCAGCACTACTATGGTCATACATGACTATATCTAAGAAGTTGAAAGGAAAATCACCATTTAGGTTGGTGTATGGGAAAGAAGTAGTGGTGCCACTAAAATTCCTGGTACCTAGTCTGTGTGTAGAAGCAATCACCAACATGAAATAAAAAGGTGCAATAAAGGAAAGATTAATTAAACTGATGGATATGGAAGAGGATAGGATTCTAGTAGGATTTCATCAAGAAGTACAAAAATCAAGAGACAAATCTTGGCATGAAATACATATCAAGAAGAAGAGTTTGAAGGAAGAAGACCTAGTCTTTCTCTATGACAATGAATTTTTACAACACCCTTGGAAGCTCAAAATGCATTGGTTAGGGCCTTATCAAGTAGAGGCCATCACAAATGGAGGTGTTGTGCAACTAAAAGATCTTGCAGGAAAGAACATCAGAGGATTGGTGAATGGAAGTCGATTGAAACTGTATCAAGACAGTCGACCCCACAACTTGAGCTGAAAACAAAGAGAGAAGGTATGATTGTACATATTTTATATGGTAGATGTTAGAAGAAAAAGAAAAAAATCCATAAAAAAAAAGAAATATAACAAAATGACCAAAATATAGGAGAATAGTAGAAGTTTTGATGTAAAATAATTGTTAGCATTAACAAGTGCACCACAAAAAACCTAGTGTTGAAGAAACTGCATGATGGAAAATAGTTGACAGACACAAAAAGTGAAGTGCATAGGAAAAAGAGAAAAAGTGACAACTGTGAGTGTAGAACAATTGTCATTTCACCATCCCTATATAAAGTTGAAAAAGGGGGGAAATGTGGTCATTTGCATTTTTCCTTTAAGGAGAAGAAAAAAAAGAGAGAGTTGAGTGTGATAGGGTGAGAAGTTATAATAGCAAGTGGATATTTGTGGTCAACAATTTGAAATTTAGCAGTATGTTTCCATCCATAGTTGGAGCATCGAGCAGGACCAAGCGAAACACAAGAAGTAGTGCTCAGGTGACATAAACAGGGATGCAATAGATACCCACAATTGTGGATTTGTATGAGATTCACATGCTAGAGTATGATCCTACTACCATGCATGTGGAGGAGGAAAAAAACCCAGCACATGAGGTCGGGCAGTCGAAGGAGGACATAGAGGGGATAGAATCTGACGCATTTAGGGGGAAAATTCCAAAACATGTAGGATAGGCCATGGATTCAGTGTAGTAGGGCCTAGAGTGACCAATAGAGAATGAAACAGAGCATGAGGTTGTACCATATATAAGGGTATCATCTCTGCAAATGAAGAAGAAGGCGTGAGCTGAGAGTTGGGCCCCTTATCTACTAAATTATTTCTTGGAGGATTGCAAGGACGCATAGGATTAGGGCTCTGAGTTCCCCTACTTGTGGTTACTCATCCTCATTGCATTGGTAGGATGGAAAGAACCAACATACAACATGTTCCTGCATAGAACATGAAAGTGTGGCACAACCCACTACACGTCGCTTCGAAGCACAAGAGACCCAAAGGAAAATAAAATAAACATTGACGTATTCACATTGTACTTGACGGAGATCCAGAATCGTGTAGTTGACACATGGAGGATTTCCCCAAAGACTTTCCAGGAGTTTAGACAGATAGAAAATTTTCAAGCATCACGTCATAACATGTGGTTGCAGGGAAAGAGGAACCTAGCCAATGAGTGGATACAACTAAGTTATTGCATGATGATGCATGAAATACGAATGGAGGTCCAAGAGTGGCCTAAGGAGTGGAAAGTTCCAATAATTCCAAGAATAGGGCCAATAATACAAACTCAGATGCAGGGTACTACAGTCCCTATGCAACAAACAAGCAAAAACAATGTGAGCAAAAAGAAGAATGTTGCACAAGGACAAGTGGGGGGAAGTATCCAAAGAGGAGGGACTACACAAACCAACATGTAAGGGATATATAATACACTTAGACTTCCTAAATTCAAGGGAGTGGGATCATAGGATCCAAAAAAGAACTTTTTTTTAGTGAAACAATTTGGATCGCTAAAAAAATAAAAGATGATGTCATAAAAATTGCATAGTTAGAAAAAAGATTTATAGGTCATGCATTGGTATGGTATATGAATTTATGGAGAATTATTCCTGCAGGACAGGCCAAGACCTTGGCATAGATAAAGAAAGTGCTATTAAAGTAGTTCAAAAATCCAAATTCAGAGTCGCAGTAGATCACCGAGATAAAATAGATCAAACAGGTACAAATATAGTATGTATGGGATTTTGATCAACACTTTAAGGATGTAATGAGGATATTTAAGCTCCAAATTCTAGATCAACAACATCAAGATTGGTTTATTTTTGGACTTATACCACACATTTAGAGGCCCTTGATTTAACAGAAGGTTACATAGCAGCCTGAGGCACTAGAAATTGCAATGAAACAAGAGACATCGTAAGTAGGAGACATGGGAGGAATGGCACAAGTTGATACACAGTTATATGCATTAATGATTCATATGGACAATCGTACCAAGGCAAGGGAAAAAGAAGAACAATTTTAGTGTACAAAGTGCAGGACAAAAGGCCATCACAAGGATGAATGCCCAACATTTGTGCAATATTTGGCAACTGGAGTGTCGAATCCACTACCTAGAGGAGGATACTGCAAGATCTATAAGAAATAGGGTCATCATCCCACTGAGTTTCCATTACTCCATAAATGTCAAAGTACTCCAAAAAACGTTTTTTGCAATTTTTGCAAGTCGGTAGCGCATGAAGAGAAGGATTGTCGCACATTTGACCTACTAAGAGAGCGCACATTAGAAATGTACAGGATCTAGTGAGAGAATACCAATGCAGATGGGAATAATGTGCAGTCTAATGGTTAGAGAGGTTTTTATCAGGGGAATAGAGAAAATTTTGGCAATGGTAGAGGTAGAGGGAATTTTGGTAGAGGAGGAAGCAGACTGATTATGTTTTATAACTATAATCAACTGAAATACTTGGCCCAATATTGCTACAACCCATCTACCACATGAACATATTGTAGAGCACTAGATCACACAATAGAGGATTATCCCAAACTAGTTGAAAAATTGCAGGCCAGAGGAAACCCAACCCAGAATCAACATCAAAATCAGAATGTGCAAATGATATCAGTCGAGAGATGCAGTGAAGGACCAAAACATGTATTCATTACATGGGGAGGAGCTCTGACAGGCGTTGATATGGCGAATCAAGGAAACCAAATGGAGCAATGGATAAGGAAGTCAAAAGGGCCTATGAAAGCATTCGATTAACAACAGGAGAAAGAGACAAATTAGAATGCAAGAAAGAAAATACTTTGACCGCATGGGGGAGCATCAACAACATCATTGCCTCATATAGAAGAACCAACAGTACCTGAAAAGTCAAGTGTACAAGTACACTAATTGAAATCTTAAAGATTTTTGTAGAACTGATGAAGGATAGAACTACACTCAATATGTTATATAACATGATTGATCATTGCACAAGAGGAAGGGACACCCCTGTCGCATAAATAATGGTAAATCAGGTACTATGTAGGAAGAGAACCAACATGAAATTTAGGTTTAATGTGCACATTGGGGAGTAATATGTGGATAATATTATTCTAGACTTAGGATCATATGTGAATGTACTACCTAAGAATAAATGGGATATGATGGGAGAACATGAGCTAATATGGTCCCCTGTTCAGTTAAGGCTCGTGAATTAGCATAAGATAATTCTGATTGGGTTACTAAAAGGAGTACATGTGAGCATAGATGGTGTGCACAATATGGAACACTTTGAAGTTATTCATATTGTAGACGATACCATATCCAACCTTAATGGGATTGGAATGGGAGGTCGATAACCATGCCATTATGAACTTAAAAATGAGGGAGATGATATTCGAGGTTGGGGATCTAAAGGTTACTGCACCTTTGGACCCATCAGAAGGGAAGAGATACATAGAGTGAGAAAGAGGAAATGACATGGAAAACTTATATAATCTAAGTGCATGGATGGAGGATTATGTTGACCCAACAATGGATGGCATTCTAATTTGGAGAAGTATCAGTTCATGCACATCATATTCATATGTTGTTATAGAGAATTGGCAATAGAGGATGCATGAAGTGTTAAGTAGACGATGCACACATATAAACTGATCCTTGCACTAGATTGGCACAGAGCTATGTAACCCACCTAGGTACAATGGACTAAATGAGATTGGTATGTTTATAAAATAATTTTAGTTACAGATACCTGAACAATAAAGGCTTTTGGCACTTTACGTTGTCTTAAAAGAAACTCTAGCTAGATGGTGGGTCATGAAAAAAAATTGAATGAAGGATTCAACAGAGCACAATATACTTATGTAGATATGATTTGGGCCTGAGGAAGCAGAAAGTACGCAGAAATACACTGGAGAGGGAGACCTGGTGATTCACTAATGCAGGAGCATCGCAAGAAAGTGCAAGTGGAGGACAACTAGATATGCACCAACATGTATTTTGAAGACGTTTTGAATTTGAAAATATGAAACATTAATGTAATATCTGGAAAAGATATATTTTCTTTTATGGTTTGGAGATTGTAACACAGATCTTGAGCGTTTTCTCTCATCTATCGGTTGTAGGAATTTAATGTAATGAATGTAAAGTAGATGTAGGCTTTAATTTGATTAGATAGCTTGAGGTTGTAGGAGGGAAAACTCGAACAATCTCCCTCATATGTATTATATTGTATCATTATTCTCATAGTATTTAGAAGTTGTAGAGAAAGAGAGCATAGGAGGGAAGAGAAGAACAAATATTGTAGAAGTTGTATGAACAAATAGTTGTTTCTATTGAATCCATGTACAAAAGCACTTGAATTAACATAATAATTCTTTGATCCAATTTCATGGTGTGTCATGGTTATTGTTGCATATCTTGAATGGTATGTTTACAGTTTTGTTATATTCTCTTTTTGCATTTGTTTCAATGTTGTGTGTGTATCAGTGATTTCTAGTTGAATGTATGAGGTCCATGAGAGGGAGAGTGTAAGTTTCAATTGTTTCTCTTCCTAAGAATTCCTGCAAGGAGTGCAGTGAAGGTCCACAAGGAGTGTGTTGACAAGATTTTGAGTTTTACCTCAAAAAAATCTCAGGAGGGATATCATTGTTCTTATACCAGCATAAGTGAAAGTATAGAACAGAGTCGTGCAAGGTGTGCATAGGCCAGGATGAATTCTTAACTTTTCCAACCCAAGTGAGCAGTTGAAGAACTTCTATAGCAAGGAGTACACACAATAATTCCTTAGAATCATTGAGGTTGCAGCGAGAACCAAGCTCAGAAGGGATAGAGACTTCTAAGAGTTTGAAGGAAGTAAGAGGTTTGGAGTCACCTCATAGAAATAAATCTCACAAGGGTGATGCAGAGTTATTTGGCTAGGAGCACCAAGAACCTGAAAGGACGGTGGAAAATCTTAGAGGGATAAACGCCGATACCCGTGAACTGTTAGATCCAGTGGATTTGCATGGAGGATAAAGGCGAGAGTATTTCAACACTTGCAAGCTTAGGAGGGATAGAAACCGTTAGATCCAGAGGAGCGCGAGCCATTGATTTGGGGCACTTTGAAATTTTGTCATTTCGAGAATCGGGAGTGTGGAGGAAACAACTACCCGGAAGTCACAATACATGAAATCTCACCGTGATTAGGACTGTTTATTTGGCATAAGCGGTCATCACGATTTCGGATATCGGCAAAAGGAGAAAGACTACATCGTAAACACCCGATACAAAAAATCCTGATGCGCTGAGAGATTGGGCCCCAGGTCATAGTCGAGGGTTACATCAGTAGAAAAGTTAAGGGAGGAGATAAGGACTGTTAGCCCATTTCGAGATTTCAGGAATCAGAGGAGTCTAGTTTGTCTTGCAACGGATGTCCCAATTCACAAAATCGCGATGTGCCCTTTTGGGGTTAAGTATGTGGTCATGCCAGTGGTCACGTGGGTGTAAATTCTAGAAGGACCTATGGTTATATGCATTGAAGATTCCAGCTGGGAATCAAAGAGCCATTTCGGCTCAAAGGAATTTGAATATCCATAGGCCAGGAGGTCAAGTGGATCCTGCTGAGGTGGGGGTCTACATCAGGTGGTATCAGAGCTAACAACTTTTGTTTTCTGTAGAGGGAAGACAAAGGACAATTGTGATTTGAATTCTACATGGACATATTGAAACAATGTCGCCGAGAAGACATCAGGAGAGACCTATGCCCGATATAGCCGTGGAAAGGGAGATGAGATAACTTCATGCTCGACTGGATGCTATGGAAATAACACAAAAGAAAACACCTAATACTAGAGATGTCAGTGAGGCTGAAGGTGAGAATGAAGTTGGAGTTGAAGAAGAAGTTGTAGCCGAAGATGCTACAAAAGAATGTCTATTCAAATTTGTTGCAAGGATAGGTTCCAGAGAAAAAATGGACATCCCGATGTATGAAGGAAAATTAGATGTTGAGGAGCTACTAGATTGGTTTAGAGCTCTCGATAAATACTTAGACTATGATGATATTGAAGAAGATAGGAAATTAAAGCACATTTTAACTAGACTAAAAGGGCACGCAACATTGCGGTGGGATGAACTACAGGATGAAAAGCATTGAAAAGGAAAACAAAGAATCAAAAGCTAGGAGAGGATGGTAGTGAATATGAAAGCCAAATTACAAATCAATTTGTTCCAAAGAATGCAAAATTTTAGACAGAAAGGGATGATAGTGAAGGAATACACTGAGGAGTTTTAGAGGATAAACATCAGAGCTGGTCATCATGAGAGTGATGATGAAAATGTTGTCAGATATATGAATGGTCTGAGATATGACATTCACGATGAGATGAGCATGGTAACAATAAGGAATAGAGAAGATTCTTATCATATTGCTTTGAAGGTAGAAGAGAAATTGGCTCGAAAGCAAGGTTAGAGGGGAAGAGGTAGAAGTCAGAGAAGAGGCAAAGCAGTTTCCCAGGACAGAATACAGAAGCCCAAGGATGAAGAGAAGAAACCTCATAATCACCTAGAAAGGGGAGGAAGTTCACAAGGAAGACAATATGTTGACATGAATACTTTTCCGTGAGCAAGAGGAAGAGAAAGAGGTAGAGGAGGTGAAATAAAGTGTTTTGTTTGTGGGAAGATCAGACACAAATATTTTGAATGTCCTGATAAAAAAAGAGATGGAGGAGGTGAAGCTCACATTTTAGAAGTGCAAAGGAGAAATGTTTAGGTAGAAGATGCAGAAGGTGTAAGATCCTTAATGATGAGGAAAATTCTCTTGAAGCCAGAGAAAGAGATGGAGAATCCAGTCCAAAGGAACAGTTTTTTCAGAACTTCTTGCAAGACCAAGGATAGGGTATGAAAGGTGATACTGGATAGTGGAAGCACAGATGATATAGTATCCACAAATATGGTGGAGAAGCTAGAATTGGAAACAATTTCACATATGAGCCCATACAAGGTTTCATGGTTGCAAAAAGGACATCAAGTACAACTATCACTAAATAACATTTAGTTGAATTCAAGATAGGGGTATATAGATATGAGATTTTATGTGATGTTATTCCCATGGATGTATGTCATCTTTTGTTGGGGAGACCTTGTCAATATGACGGGAATGTTATTCATGATGGAATAAAGAACACCTATACGTTGGAAAAGAATGGTAGGAAGCATGTGTTGCTACCAATTGAAGACAAGAAGGTGAAAGAAGAAACAAGCAATACTATACTTCTCATGAGTGGGAAGGAACTTCTGGATGAATTCAATAAATATCAATACATGCAATTTGTTGTGGTAAGAAAACCTAGAGTCATCTTGATGATTACTTCGATAGATGATCTACCTGAGGAAATTCAAGAACTGTTGGACAATTTCGCTGATATAGTGGTGGACGATTTACCTTGTTTTTGTTCGCCCATCAAAAGTATAATCCATCACATTGACCTTATACTAGGAGTGAGTTTACCAAACAAAGTAGCGTACAGACTGATGTCGCGGGAGAATGAAGAGGTCAAGAAGCAAGTCCAGGATTTGATGGACAAAGGGTTGATTAGGGAAAGTTTGATTCCATGTGTTGTGCCAACAATGTTAATTCCAAAGAAGGATGGTGGATGGATATTGTGTACAGACTCAAGAGCTATAAACAAAATCACCATCAAT
>JASDQU010196098.1:0-11342 GCA_032191745.1 Picea mariana | reverse complement strand
TTATATGTGACAACTTCATTTGTGGACCACAAAGCTCCGATTTGGACATTCTCAACAACTTTAGGTTTAATAGATATGTCGAGGGGGATGGTGGGTGAAATATTACTTAAGTTCCCTTCATATAACATGTCGTGTGATGACTTGGGAACAGACGAAACGATAGCAACGATCGACGGAGTCGAGATCCGTTGGTAACTCTCGAGGGTGTGTTGTTCGAGGAAGAGGATGGAACGATGATGTCCATCATCCCAGGGAGTTTCTTCCATCAACATAACTGATATAATCATCTCGTCTGTGGGAAAAATAATATGAAATAGGTCAGGAGATGAATTATCGAGAGAAAGGGTAGAAGTGGTTTTCGATTGAATGGCTTGGTAGGCAGATTCAACTAGGCTTAAAGGCATTTGGTCGCTGTAGCAAGGATAATCACTAGGTTTGGGTATTACCCACGGGTCGGAGAATGGGTGAGTATTGCAAACGAAGGTGGAAATCTTGTCGATCGAGGAAACCAAAGGAGGGAGAACATCAGGGGGTGGGATTTGGAATGTACCCATCAAAGTCGAATCTTTAAGTAGGCCCACACCAACGTTCTCATACCCAGGCGGTGTCTTCATGATAAAAGGTACATTGCTAGTATGGGTGTCGGAGTTGAAAAAGGCTAGTTGGTCGACAGTAATGACCTTTCCCTGATGTGGAAAACG
Organism: Picea mariana; assembly: GCA_032191745.1. Classification (NCBI taxonomy): domain Eukaryota; kingdom Viridiplantae; phylum Streptophyta; class Pinopsida; order Pinales; family Pinaceae; genus Picea; species Picea mariana. The sequence continues at coordinate 10,641 of JASDQU010196098.1, read as the reverse complement.
TAAAACCTGGAAAAGGGTAGACACAATGGCGCGCATCACATCAATGTAGCTATGGCCAAGCAAGAGGTTATAATCGAGAGGTGCATCGAAGACCTCAACTTCAACGTTGACCGATTTGCCTTCCAACGTAATAGACAATGAAGGAAGCACACCGTAGGGTTTAAAGCCAGAGCCATTGAAGGCTTTAAGAGTGTTATGTTATTCAGTAAGAGGAGGAGAGCCGATGTCCTTCCAACAAGGAAAAAACATTACACATGTAGAGTCACCCTCATCAATAACAGTCCTACATATGTTCTTGTCGGAGACAACAACTTGTATTTGGAATGCTAGTTGAGGGGGTAGTCTCAGAATGTGATCTTCTAGGTAAAAAATTATCAAATTTGTATCCATAGGATCAATTCCACCGATAGCCTTTAGCAGTGCCTTCCGTTGAGTAGGGAAACTTTGAAGGACTTTGAGAGCCGACATCGAAGAAGGTGCTTGCACCAGATCTTCTACAATATTGTAGTTCTGGGCAACACTTGCATGAGGGTTGAAAGTGGACTTTTGAACAACACCCTTTGGGGGAGGGCGAAGAATTGTATCAAGAATTGATCATTCGAGATGAAGATGACCATTGGGAGGTGAAGTTGAGGGAGGTTTTTGGACCAAAGAAGGTGCTATATCGTGAACCTTATCCTTTGAGGAAGAGTAATCTTTGGCTCGAGCGGTAAGTGTAACGTCATTCTTTCTAGAATCACCAGTACATAGGAAGTAGTGGAGGGAGAGGGTTGGTCATGGATGACCAGTTGGGCCTGCTGTTGAGAAGTGAAAGGTTGAGACAAAATGAATGGTGTGGGAGGTTTCACAGTCCCTTGGAGGAACTTAGTAACCTCGACCCGTCTTTGACAATATTTCGTATAGTGATCGTCACCACAGATAAGGCAAGGGTATCGGGGTTTGTGCTTATCCTTGTCATCAACAGGGTGGGTTTTGGTTTTCTCATATTGTGGGTTATTTTTATCCTCCTTATTCTTACCCTTCCCTTTCTTAGATTTATTCTTTTTGGCAGGGGTAGATTGGACAGAGTTAACCTTAGAGGTTTTGCCGGCGGGAGCAGTAGGAGATGGAGCATTTTGAACATTAGAAGTATTAGACTTGGAGTTGGTGGGAGAGGCTTGAGAATTTTTAGGTTGAGAATTGAAAGTTCCAATCACACCATCAGCCGCATGAGAAGAAATAGAGGTATTTGAAGTTGCAATAGTAGAAGGGCAAGGTGCATCAGGGAGTAAGTCGTAAAGAGTACCCATTTGTGAATAAACGAGGTCAAGATACTGAGCACGACTGATAGCCTGTTCTTCGGTGAAAACTCCACCCATGGAAATGTCACGAGAGATCTCATTCATGAATGATTTCGTGAACCATTCTACCAATAACTGATAAGGAAGATCGACTTTGATGAAACGTCGTCTTCATCTCCACTCATGAATGTGATCGGAGATATGAGTGGCATTAGTTTGCTTGAAGGAACTTAGGATCTTGGTTCCTGTTTCGTAATGGATCGGTAATTGGTAGTGCATAAGAAAAGCCATGGCAAGGGTATTAAAGTCAATGAAGAAACCTCGTGGTAGTTCTATATACCACTTTGCAGCCGAACCTGTGAGAGTTCGCTGGAAGAGTCTTAACCGAATGGAATCATCCATCAAAGAGTTGGATGAACACCAAAGGTGAAAAGTCATGACATGGTTGTTTGGATCCTCTCCTAGTTTACCGTCAAATTTTGGAATGTCGAACGATAACTTGGCTGGTATAACAGGCCAGTGGGGAGAATGTAGGATAGGGTCATTTAAGATTCTAGACAAATTGGGTAGATCCAAAGTGGATAAAAAGGGTAATTTCCTATTCACAGGAGGATACTAGTGACTTTGGGGAGGGAGTCCCGTCGGTAGACCAGTAGGATCGTAAGCAGCTGGTATGTGAGGTGAAGGTCCTAACAAATTCAGACATGTGTGTGGAGGCATGTAGCCCATAGGGTTGTACTGATTAGGGATGTTCCCTTGGGGAGGGACACTAGATTGAATGTTCGAACCCCAAATGGGATTGGAAGAACCTGTAACGATCCTCCTTTTTATGATGACAAACCTCTTATAACAAGTGCAATTTTTTTTTTGTTAAAAGTGTGTGCGTGCATGTACAAGGGAACCAACCAAAGTTGACTCTGCGTCACCACCCGACGATGTACAAGATGCAAACCATGACGAACACAACAAAACGACATAAGATGCACAACAAGTAACAACATGCATTTAACGATGATCAATCGACAATAAGTAAGACTGACTACCCGCCCGTCCTACCCTACAATGGTTAGGACCTCCAAGACACATAAGCAATGCTCAAGCCCAGTTTCCCATCGATTTTAACCATTTAAGGTCTCAGGGCTGGCGATTGTTCTGAGGAACATGGAGGTGTCTACATTCCTACCTAACGCAAGCAGATCATGCACAATAAAGTTTACAGACCAAGTGTAACATTAAAAGAAATAAAAATAACCACAACACCCTCAACGGTAAATGCAAGCCAAAACTACTTCGCCAACCCACTCAACCGTCAAGTCCAGCTAGTAGATAATTACCGTCTGTTTTAGTCATTTGTCACAACCCATCTTATCATGGCTATAAGCAATTTAACAATAAGGTACCATCTAAATTAGCCTTTAAAACAATTCAGTTGTGCCATTTTAAATTATAGTGCTATCAGAGTACTATCTCAACCGATTAGCCTTACCATATTATTATTGTTATAAATGATCTATCAATAACCAACAATTATGTGCATATACATAACAATATCCCAAGGGCCAGATTATGCACCTCTTAACAATAAATACACAAATTTCTCATCCCACAGTAATAATAATGATAATTTATTATTATTAGTAAAAGTACTTCATTGCCCTAATATAATAACCATTAAAATCCTTAACCATTTCCTAACATATGAGGATGTCTAAACAAGGTTTAGACATCTTATTCATTCACTCCATCCACTCTGAAACAATAAGGGTCTACACTAAGTTAATTCATGTACATTTGTCGGTTCATCACCTAACATAATGATAATGGTAAAAATAAAGGATATTATTATTTAAAAGAAATGAAGAAAAGGGACATTACTAAATATAGAAAACTAAAATACCTTATGGTGCAAGAACATTATATTAGCAGTTCATCAATAGTAGCCTTGAAATTTAATCACTACCATAATCCTTAGCATTAACATTTAACAGTACATTACTTTAACATTTCCATAAGCAATACTAACTGTGAAATAAAGCGACCCAACCACTATCCCACTAAAATTAAAAATTTGGCAGAAAGAAACTCACGGTTTATGAGGGCAGGCTAGAAATCAAGGAAACTTAAAGGCGCACGTCAGAAATTTCGAAATCAATGGCAGCTAACCTTTTGGCTACTATCTAGCTCAGCTAGTAATTGAAAATCAGAATCAACCTGACACCCATCATGGGCAACCTAAATCTGATAGCATGGAGACACCCTTTGGATAGCCAGAAAAGATGTAATGGAAGGAAGGACAACGACGCTTCACAAGGATTCAATCAAAGGACGGAGGAATTACTGGAAAAACTGATCCCTTACGTAAAGAACAGAGCGGGCCATGTGTCAGCAATTTGAGGTAGTCGGGTGCGTTGTCTGTTCGATTTGGATCTAAATATTATAATTTAATAACACCATTAACACAAAAATAAATCTCGGGTAAGGGAAACCTAAAATCCATAATTTCATCGATTTAGCGGCTGAAGCGTCCAATTAACATTTAATCTTTGAGGTTTGGGAAATCTAATTAGGTTCATCTTAGAATTAGTCATCATGGTACTAAATTGGGTAAACTGATTATAATTAATCAATATTGAATCGTTTAGCTCAGATAGAGTTGGAATTCAATTATGGGCAAGTAAGGATTTAGTGTTGGCACCAAGAATTTCTAGTTGATGATGCCAGAACACAGCCAAAATTTGCATCTCCATGACAGATGAAATTTGTGGTATCTATGACAGACTGAAATGCAGTGTCTATGACAGACGGAATTGCCAGATCAATTCCAGAAATGAAACTCAGACTTCAACTTATAAATGAGAAAGCCAGAACGACTGCCATGGTGCAAACGGTGATTAGAGCACCTTCAAATAAAATTTTTATCCAACTCAAAAATAATATACAGAACAGATTAAAGAGGCTTAAGAACACAAAATATGCGCACCAGTGCCTTGAATTAAAATTTGCGACCGCGTAGCTCACCGCCTTCAGAAATCGTGGAGCTGTAAGGGTCCGAAAAATCTCAAGGTGGCAACTAAGATTTTTGTTTTTACTGGAGGGTAAGACAGTCACCAAGAAGATCCAGGCTACCGGTAAAACACCGTAGCGAGCATTGACCCACTGTAGAGAGACTCCTATCAACGCTCAAGTAAAAACAAAACCGAGGTCAGAGTAATAACCTCCACTTGCTCGTAGGATAAGTTAGGAATGCAATAGTCCTACAGAAGGGAAAAAGGAGATGCATGCCTACGAAGTCGAGAACGCATGCAAACATCTCAACAAGGACCAAGAAACTAAAGGGTAACAATTTAGATTTGTTCTGAAAGTATGAACTTACCATTCAAGAAACTCCTATGGAGCACAAATGAGGCTAAATATAAGTCACTAAAAGGACAATAATTCTATTCTGAATAGTGGCAATCCAAGGAGATATTCATCAGACTGAACCGAGATGTGAAAATTTTGTAACCCTTCATCACACAGTAAAAATCCCAGAGCACTTGCAAGGGAAACAACAATGATATGTAGACAAATAAGGGGTCGATTCATAAAAATAAAAATGTGATCGTTGGAGTGAATAAAAACCAGTCAATCGCTGGGGAAAGTAAGGACTTTACTAATGAATGTAATCGCTGGAGTAAAAAGACATTGTCGGGTACCCAAGCTAGAAAATCACGAAGTGTTAACCATACGGGTCCCAACCAAGGATCAATAAAACTCAACCAGCACGCAAACTAGAATTTCAGGCATTCAACAAATGGGCAAAGGCTCAAACAAATCATCCATCACTTCTGTGTAGAGACAAATACAGTGAAAAAGGGCCATCAACCGTCACAGGGTTTAGTTGCGATTGAGGTGATACAACACAGTGTGTTTCAATCATAAAAATAAGAAATGCAAAGATAAGAGCTTCGCCATCCATTAAATTTCAATGTAGTAAAACACAGGCAAGAAGGAATACGCCAAAAAGTCCAGCGAGATATAAAATGAAAGAAAATGAGACAATACTATGTGTAAGCATGCCTACTTCATTTATAATTCTCAATCAGATCCAAGCATAAATTCCTAGTGCATTCTATTCCACAAAATCACGAGCGTACCTTTGCCTTGTCGCCTGCCTCGAATGACGTCCGCGCGCTCCGTGCCGCTCCCACTTGCCGACTGTCAAGACCTCACCGGTACCTCCCAGCCAACACTAGGGGTACTCTGCTTCCCCCTTAGCCCTCCGAGCCTTAAAGGGGCCACACACTATCCAGATGGTACGTCTAGCTCCCAGCTCATCTCGCAAGGATAAGCTACCACTCCTATCCGAGCTGGGAAAAACCAACTCCCCACAAGTAATCATTCAAGTCCCAATTCCGACAGTGTAACATTATGCTAATAGCCGATCCCCTTCTTCCTCCTCCTTCCTCTCTTTTATAGATTTTTCAGAACCTCCAACTTTCCCTAAATCACATCTAAATTAAGTTTTAATAAAAATCTTCTAAATATTCTTCTTCGCACAAGTGTCGTCCATCCCCCTCTTTTCTCCAATAATTATTTTCTTTAAATTTATTAATTGTCTCATTTCCCCCACCCACCTAGAGTTGCTCCTAAATTTACTCCTAGGTGTTCCTAGATTCCCTTTCAGGTTTAAATACTTTCCCTAAAATGAAGATGCTAATTTAGTTCATTTTAGAAGGTTCTTAATTGCAGATTCCTTACTATGTTGACCTCGCTTTTTACCATAAGTTCATTTCTTTCCCTTATTATGTTTCCTCCATTCCTTAGTTTCTTAATTTTTATTATTCCCTTCTTTCCCCTTTTATTAGAGCCAAAATGGCAGTTGCGTTAATTACTCTTTTCCTTTTTATTATCAAATTGATATATTTTTAAACTTTCACAAGTTAAATAATTAATTACTTCTTTACAATTTTTAAATCCATTGATTTAATTAATTTCTTTACTCTCTTCATTTTACCCAAATTTTTTTATGAAAACTTAAATTATTACTTAAGTGGATTTTAGTTTAAATTTTTATTTTTATTTTTATAGGGTCTTTTCTTATTGTTAGACAAAATTTTACCCTAGGGAAGTTTTAGACTTAGGACTTAGATTCTGAACTGGGCGACATTTAATTAGGGAGGTTGTTTAAGAATTTCTCAGAGTGTTGAATGTCTTAGGGCCATCTAGGTTTGTTCCTTCATCAACGACAATGCAACATGCTCTTCAAGATGCACCACGTGCTCCAAGGGTGCCACTCGCCTCATTCATTTCTTTTGCACGACGTGCCCTTCAGGATGCACCACGTGCTCCAAGGGTGCCACCCGCCAACTTGTGTTTCTTTTGCACGACGTGCCCTTCAGGATGCACCACGTTCTCCAAGGGTGCCACTCACCAACTTGTGTTTCTTTTGTGCGACGTGCCCTTCAGGATGGACCACGTGCTCCAAGGGTGCCACTTGCCAACTTGACTGATTGGTAGACATCAATAACCCCTGGAGTCAACACTCCACTAGGTGAACTTGTGGGAGACTAAGGGTTTCTAAGGAATAAGGCCCCCGCCTTATTGCGCGTCCCTTAGAGTCATCGTGAGTGACTGTCGTAGTCTGCCCTCACGGCATCGTGGATCCTCTCGAACTAGGTATTTGTTAACCTACAGTTAGAGCCACGACGAGAGTGCTAGTAGGTTGTGGTAGGGCTGTTGTCCACACCTCTCCCTCAACCTATCTGGAAATTGTGTGTGGCCCCTTTACTCCATATGTGAGTCTGGTCGACAAGCTATCGTCAACCTGCATCATCAACAATCGTGTCAGAACACGTCGACATCATATCATCAAATCAAATGTACTAAAATCACAGTAAACAATCAACCCCAAAAGCACACTCCCTGACTCGATCCAGAGTCCAAGGGGTCTCGTCGATGCCTCTGCATCCTCAAGGTCAAAAACCCTGCACACTCAGCGAAACCGAGTTAATAGCACCTGTCTATGTCAAAGCAGTAAAACATCATGTCATCTAACATAACGCATCATAATCAAGGACAAATGTTTTAATATCATAATAGTCCAGATCATTTGTGAGAAAGTGTCCTAAAAGAATAAGTTTTCTCAGTGCGCTAGAGCGGGATGTTACATACACCCCCTCTTGGTCTAAACTTTGTCTCGAAATTTCATGGTATAAATGTCGAAATAAATGTATCACAGTATCATTAGTCTATCTTTCAAACAAAAATGGAAACTGCTGGTGCATATCATATGCGTCCTCCCAGATCGCCGAGTGCGGACTATAATTTTCCCACTGGACCTTGACTTGATCTACCATTCGACGTCGTAACTTTCGAATGCGATGATCTAAGATGCGGACTGGCTCAACCGTGAGAACTCCCTCGTACGATACCTACAAGGAACTCATGTCAATCACATGTGTAGGATCACTAATATAATGTCTCAAAATAGATACATGAAAAACATCGTGCATACGCCTCAGAGAATCAGGCAAGGCTAGTCGATAGGCCACAGGCCCCTTTCTCTCCACAATCTTGAAAGGTCCCACGAACCTAGGAGAGAGTTTAGCTCCCTTTCCAAACTTGATCGAACTCTTATGCGGTTTAACCCGCAAGAAGACTTGATCGCCGACCTCATAACTATGGTCGACTCGGTGCGCATCGACATAACTCTTCTGTCGATCATGCACTTCTTTAATCCTTTGTCTTATTGTTTGCATTTGTTCTTCCATTTATCGGATCACTTCTGTTCCCACCAGGGCCCTATCCTCAAGTCGATCCCAACTCAAAGGCGTCCGACATGGTCGCCCGTACAGAAACTAGAAAGGCACCATCTTAATTGTGCTCAGGTAACTATTGTTGTAAGCGAACTCTACTAGTGGCAATAATTCTTCCCAACGCTTTTGTTGGTCCATCACGGACATGCGCAACATGTCCTCCAAGATTTGGTTCGTTCGTTCGGTCTGTCCGTCAATCTCTAGGTGATACGCAGTACTAAAGTTAAGTTGGGTTCCCAAGGCCTCTTGGAAACTCGTCCAAAATCGTCCAGTAAAAACCGATCCTCAATCGGATATAATCCTCTTAGGGACGCCATGTAGCCTCATAATCACACTGATGAAAACTCTAGCTATGTCAGGTGCCTGATACATCATACGCATAGGAATAAAGTGAGCACTCTTCATCAGATTGTCTACTACTACAAAAATCAAGTCGTGTCTCCTTGCTGTCAGTGGAAATCCAACAATAAAATCCATCGAAATAACTTTCCATTTTGATTCTGGAATGGCATGTGGTTGTAGTAATCCCGCTGGGTGTCTATGTTCAACCTTTACCTGCTGACACTCCAGACACCTGGCCACATAGTTAACTATGTCGGCCTTCATTCCCCTCCAGAAGAATAAGGGCTTAAGATCTGCCCTCATCTTCATAACTCCCGGGTGAGCCATGTAAACTGCTCTATGAGCCTCGCTCAGGATCAACATCCTCAACTCGTCGTTTGGTGGTATGTAAATCTGACTTTTAAACCTCAATAACGCATCGCTATCAAAAGAAAATCCCTCATATCGTGGTACCATCATTGTGTTTTGTCAAGTAAAGCCCTCGACTTCCTTGTACCAGTCATCGTCACGCTGTAAGGTTAGAATCTTTTCACGTAGATTCTTCTGAAGAGGCAACACCGAAAAGATGCGTGGCCTCCAACTCAAAGAATCCGCCACTCGGTTCACCGTTCCCTTTATGTAAGTAATCTCAAAGTCGTACTCGCTAAGCAATTCCGACCAATGCCATTGTCGCGCGTTCAGGTTGCTTTGCGTAAAAATGTGTTGTAGTCCACAATGATCAGTCTTTAGTTCAAATTTTCATCCAAAAAGGTAGTGTCTCCAAACCTTCAAGGCATATACGATGGCTAATAACTCCAAATTGTCCGTCGCGTAGTTCTCCTCATGCCTTCTCAGTTTCCTCGAAATGTAAGCGATGACTCGTCCGTCTTATATCAAGACTCCACCTAAGCCTTCCTCAGATGAGTCTGTGCATACCAAGAAGTCCGCGTCCATGTCAGGGACCTTTAGTATCAGCGCTATTTTCAACAACTCTTTAAGCCTCCGAAATGCTTCCGCGCATTTCTCGGTCCAAACAAACTTCTGGTTTTTCTTCTGCAATTCCGTGATCGGATTTGCTATCTTCGAAAATCCTTCGACAAACCATCAATAGTATCCTGCTAAATCCATAAAGCTACGCACCTCCGTGACATTCATTGGCACAGGCCATTCCATAATAGCCTCGACCTTGGCTAGATTCATGATGATACCTTCACCGGAGATTACATGCCCTAAGTAGTGAATCCTCTATTGATAACAAGAGCATTTGGACAACTTCCCATACAATTTGTGCTCTCCCAGACACTGTAGTACCAAGCGCAAGTGCTCGTCATGCTCCTCCGTCGTCCGAGAGTAGATCAAAATATCGTCAATGAATACTTGGACGAACTTGTCCAAGTACTCGCGGAACACCCCGTTTATCAAACTCATAATACTCCTGGGGCGTTTGTCAGTCCAAACGGAAAAACAGTAAACTCGTAATGTCCAAATCTCGTCTTAAAGGCAGTCTTAGGGACATCATCCTCCTTGATCCGCAACTGGTGATACCCTGATCACAAGTCGATCTTGGAGAACACCTTCACACCCTTCATTTGATCAAACAGATCATCAATTCTCGGCAAGGGATACTGATTCTTGATCGTGGCCTTGTTCAGTTGACGGTAGTCAATGCAAAGTCTCCATGATCCATCCTTCTTCTGAATCAAAATAATAGGTGCACCCCACGGTGACACACTAGGACGTATCAGTCCCAGGTCCAACAACTCCTTCAGTTTCATTTTCAACTCTTGTAGTTCCGGGGTCAACATCCGATAAGGCGTCCTTGCTGTCGGTTTCGTCCCCGGTTTTAGGTCTATGGTAAACTCCAATTCCCTCTTCGGCGACATCCCTGGTAACTCCTCTGGAAACATGTCTGCAAACTCTCTCACCACCGGAAGGTGTTCTAGACCTTCTGCTACTCCCTTCTCGTTTAGTGCAAGGATCGCATAAAGTTTGCACCCCTTGCGCATACTCTTCCGTAGCTGTAAGGAAGAAACAAACCTCAAGGAAACTCCCTGGTTTCATCCTACAATCACACGTCTCTGTCCCTCGTCATCGTCCAAGCTCAACCATTTCATCTTACAGTTGAGTATCGCCTCATGCGATTCCAAGCAATCCATACCGATCACGATGTCATAAGATCTTAATATCGTGACGTACAAGTTGGCCCTCGTGAAAAACTCTCCCAGGTTAAGGGCACAACCTGT
>JASDQU010196096.1:21262-34349 GCA_032191745.1 Picea mariana | reverse complement strand
ACAAAGTTGCAATTGTCTAAGTTGATCTAAGGAACAATAAATCAAACCCCATAGTAAAATATTACATTGCGAAAATTTAAATGAAATAAGATAAAGAAAACTAATCCCTCTTGAGGTAAGGATAAAGTAATTCATGCTTAACACATCTATTTTGATGATAAAAAAAGACTATATACTACCCAAAACAATGCTGGAAGTGATGCTCCAAGAACAAAGTATTTTTACATAAACTGTGATGCCTCTATAGGAAACCAAATAGAATTGCAGAAAATGAAGTATTGCTAGAAAGTGCATAAAACTATACTCAACACATAATGTAAGTGAAATATAATAAATGAGAGTGAGGATGAGAAAATTAAAGAAAGAGAAACATGAGATGTAGCTACAGGAAATATGTTGTTGTTACAAGAAACATATTGCATATACAAAAATCATGCATAACCTACTCTATGTAAAAAAGGAACTAAAAATGATGAAATTAAAGTGCATGCACCAAAGTACAAAGATACCTTAGGTAAACTTGATTGGGCCCTACACAAAGATCCTGCAAGGAACCTTAAAAAATACTAATAGAAACAAGGTTGAAAGTGCAAATTCTCCATTAACATGTTATCTTAACAACATAAATACATTTTAAATAAATTCAAGTTCTTTGAATGCCTAGCACAATGACCATTAGGGTTTGCAAACCCTCGATTTAAAAAAGGCCAAGGCCATTGAGGGTTATAGCCATTTAGAGTTCCATAGTCAAAAATCCATTTCAGTATCTACTTTTCCTGTCCTGAATCCATATATATCTACCTAAAAATCCTATTAATAGGTTAAAAGGGGTGAAAATGATAAAAACAATTTGCCATTTTTGGTGGCATGTTCGAAGCTCGAATGTCTCCACTCCATGACACAATCGTTTTGGGATAGTGGATGGATAGGGCCTCCTCTATAACTATTGGAAAAGCTGTCGGGTTCTCTATCTCTTTCGATGTTAGGTTTTCCAAATCACAGGGCCTCGTCTATAAAATGATGTGGGTTCTAATTTGTTTCACCGGATAGGGCCTCCTCTATCAGTACTATGGGCCATAGTTTTCGACCGGTTCTGATCTGTCTCTGTCATTGTTGGGTTTTCCAAATCACTCGGCCTCCTCTATCATGTGCAGGGTTCTAATTTGTTTCACCTCTATCGAATGAGTACATGGCGCAAGTTCTAATTTGTTTTATTGTTTTTTATGTTTTGTTTGCTATATTTTGTTTTTTTATGTTTTATTTATGTTTTGTTTTGTTTATTTATGTTATGTTTTGTTATAACATATATATATATATATATTCCAATAATTCCTAACTCTTATCACTACTAATCTATAACTGCTAACACCTAGCCTATAACCTTAATAAACCCTGGTAACCTTTCTAGTTGATATCCCCTAACCTTAATAACCCACATAACAATGATGACGATGATGATGATTATGATGATGATGATGACGATGATGACAAAAAATGACAATGTTTATTATGGTGATGGCAATGACAACGACGACGACAATGACGATGAAAATGACAATGACTATGATGACAATGGCGACGATGATGATGATGATGAGGAGGAGGAGGAGGAGTATGATGCTGACAATGTGTATTAATGGTGGTGACAATGGTGATGAGGATCATGACGATGATGAAAATGATCATGATAATGACAATATGATGATGATCACAACAATGGAAATAACGATGATTTTGACAATGATGATGACAATGACGACGATGACGATGATGATGACTGGGACAATTATGATGAAGAGGATGATGAAGACAATCATGATGACAAATATGAATATAATGATGACAATGATGATGACCATGGAAACAACAATGATGGCAATGCCGATGACAATGTTGATTATGGTAATGAAATTTTTTTCAAACAATTTTCTTGGGCTCAACTTGCCACAATTTGTTCAAACAACCCTCAAGGAAAGGCTTAAAAAAAAGCCACTTATATCCAAGAGAAGAGTTTTATTTTTTGTATGTTGCAGAGAAATTTCATTTATATTCTTGTCATTAGGAATAAGGTGAGAAACTTGTTTTTTGTCCACTAAACCCTATAAAAATTAGCATTTGAAGTAATCAAAGGTGAACATTCCCTTATTGATTCATTGCTTTGATATATGATGATTGAGCCTTTTTGTATGAATCAAAACTAATCATTGTTCGTTTTATTAATTCCTTTTATGATCATTCCTAAGTGAACTAAAGGGATGTTAACCTAATACTTCCATGGTAAAGTTATTATTATCCATCCAATATTTTTGAAACTACATTAAGACTTCAAAATACTTGCATGGTATCCAAAGAAGTTTTTCAACAAGTCCGTGAGATTAACAAGGATGGACCTAGTGAATTAAAAAAATATGTGGGTGAGTGGCCTAACATGATCAATAATGTTTCCAACTCTCCTAATGAAAAATCGAAAGTAGTGAAGGGAAAGGGTCTAGATTTAGCTACCATTGCTAGAGATGTAGTACCCAAACCATCCCAAGAAGTGAAAAGAAGGAGGATCTGAGAGAAGGATTGGGTCACATATCAATGAATGGGTATCATTAATGTAGAAATGGGATATGGGATCCATGACTAGGTTATTTATGGACCAATAATTAGTATTAAGGTCTAACCAATGTCAAGGGAGAGAAATAATGGCCTTATATCCTAAATGAAGAGTCTCGAGTCAAGCACCAAAAAGAAAAACCATGAAGATTCTCAAGTTATGTCATTGAAATCATCCTTGAACCATGACACAAGACCTTCATAGGGTATATTTGGCCTACTATAGGGATATGGGTGCCATGATTAAACCACAACAAAGGCTCTAAAAAAGAACATGTAGTACATGTCATGTACCTTGGTTCCACACATGGCATAGTTATTTGGTACATCAGGGTTAGGATTTTGTAGCACATGAATGGGATATGAGGGCCCTAAATATCACTTCTTAGGCTCAATTATCATGAACAACACCTAGAAACCACAACGCAATCCCTCCCCAAGGGGTCCTTAGCATTAGAGTTGGATAAGGACACCATTAGGAGGTTTTTTCTACTAATGATGGGTAGAGAGGCCTTTATAACCAACACATCACTCATTTGTAAGGCTTCCCTGAAGGCCTCCAAGTGGGATATAGGTGCCATGAGTAGATTTTTTTCCCTAGAAATGGGTCTTAACACCTAAAAATGGTTAAGGGGGGAGTAAAAAACTTAAGCCATAATTGAACCTTCTCAAGCTCATGTGTCATGGTCAAGGGGTCGGGGAAACAATGAAATTAATCCCTAATTGAACCTTCATGAGATAAATCACTATGAACAACACCTATAACTATGACATGAACCCTCACTAGAGGGTCCTTTTCCTGGGAGGTGGATATGGTTTCCATTAAGATGTTTTCCTCACTAAATACAAATCTCAAGGCCTTGATCATGATCATAATAGGGAAACAATATCCTTATGATGGAGAATAAAACTTCTAGGCATCATGTGTTGTGAACAAATCCTCTAACCATGGCACATGCCCTCTATGTGGGGTCTTTTTATTTGGAGTGCTCAGCTTCCAAGTGTCATTAGGTGGTTTTGTGCAAAATGGATGTGTTTAGAAGCCTTTACCGTGCCCAGATAAGGAAAATAAGTCCTATTGCCTTACAAGAAGTTTTTAGTGCTAAATATTTCATTTTGAAATACATGTCAGGGTGAGGGAGTTTTACATGTCAGGGCGAGGGAGTCCTCTCCACGTTTATGAAATTTGGAATTTAAGAATTAGGATCTAAACTACTTACTTTATGAAATTTTAAATATTGTATATAATGAACGAAAAAGAGGGATTTTTCCTCACAACTATGACACAAATACATTGTATACAAAATGCAGAACCTGAAAGAAAAATTAAGAAAGTTTGTTGCAAACTTAAAACTTGTGTCAAGCTATTTGTGTACTTTGAAAGAAGCATAGGGTTTATGGTTTACATGATGATGAATTGATTATGTAAACAAGTGGGTGTGTGAGTCAAATTTGATTCCAGAAACCCTCCCATATCTTTAAGTCATGTGAATACTCTATCCATGTCAAATTTCAGTTCATACATAAATAGTTTGAAAAATTTTCAACGTTGGCCCCATTCACAGGTCACTATTTCCCATGTCTAGTCCTAGTACAATGTATTTTCATTGTTCCTTTTAAAATTTGTTTGACTGTACACACGTTCCCGCATCTAATATTGCAAGGACATAATTTTATGGTGTTTATTAAACAATGAACGAAAAAGAGGGATTTTTCATCACAACTATGACATGCATACATTATATATACAATGCAGAACCTGAAAGAAAAATTAATAAAGGATGATGCAAAATTAAAATTTGTGTCAAGCTATTTGTGTACTTTGAAAGAAAAATAGGGTTTATGGTTTACATGATGATGAATTGATGATGGAAACAAGTGGGTGTGTGTGTCAAATTTGAGTCCAGAAACCCTCCCATATCATAATAGCAGAGTCAGTATCAGTATAGTAGCAGTCTGGTCTGGAAATGTATTTATACATATGTATACGAGAACAAGCTGTAATAGCTGCAGCCAATTGAACAGCTGAAATCCTTGGAGGATTCCAGTCAGAGTCGTTATCCTGTTCAGTATTGATATGGTAACTTACTATATAGTAATATTCGCTAGGCATGCAAATAGTCTATCCATGTCAAATTTTAGTGCATACAGAAGCAACTTGAAAAAATTTCAACGTTGGCCCCATTCACAGGTTACTATTTCCCATGTCTAGTCCTAGTACAATGTCTTTTCGTTGTTCCTTTTAAAATTCGTTCGACAATACACATGTTCTCACATATAGTACTACAAGTACATATTTTTATGGAATTGATTAAACAATGAATGAAAAAAGAGGGATTTTTCATCACAACTATGACACACTTACATTGTATATACAATGCATAACCTAAAATAAAAATGAAGAAAGGCTAATGCACGCTTAAAACTTGTGTCAAGCTATTGTGTACTTTGAAAGAAAAATAAGGTTTATGGTTTACATGATGATGAATTGATGATGGAAACAAGTGGGTGTGTGAGTAAAATTTGAGTCCAGAAACCCTCCCATGTCGTTATTGAACAGAGTAATAACCCTATAGATAACTTAACCATTTCTCCAAAGCACCTACGTCTATTTGGATTTTGAATAAACAAATTTCAAAGTTAACTTGTACCATGAAGGATGATTTACTTCCAAAGTGACTACTTGTTGAAGGTGCCTCCATTGTAATTAGGAATCATCGAAGTATCTAGGTTGTAACACACCCAACCCATAAATAGCCTTTCTAGGGGTGGGGCATCAATGTTTTTTTCTTTCCCTGGTTCATATTTGGTCCCTTGATTAATAAAAACCCTCTTAAACAACTTCCCCAAATCTTTCATCTCTTACTGTGCACTTGAACCAACTAGCGGGGTCTTCCTTGTGAGCTCGGTCTAAAAACTGGGACCAAAGAACTTGCATTAGCAAAGTTTCGACACTTCGAAAGTTCCCAGATTTTGGGAGTTCCAAAAAGTGTTGTCTAAATATCAGATCGTTGAACACCAGAGGGGATCAACGGTCCACACCCTCCACCAATATCTAAGGTTAAAAGAGATTCGGTGTTCAGTGTTGAACATTCCTATATCCTAATCCCCGAAGTCCGGTAATATTTCCATGTGCCCCTATCCCTTTGGCATTCACTGATTCTCGTTGGATGTTTCTTTTTACCATACTATGCCCAAACTCTTGACCTCTTGATATCTCGCCACATGGCCTTGGCCCATCAACAATTAGTGTTTGGAGATTTGCATTGGACGTTCCTAAACTGTACCACGCCCCTCATCTTCCAAACTCCCAAAGCTATCCAAACTCTCGGAGTCCGGGACACGTCACCAACCATGTAGGCTAGGTAGCCACTAACCATAAATTGACACGTGGCGAGGGTCAAGGGATGACATGTGTCCTCGATATGGGTGACCCGTCTCATGCTCTAATAGGCACAATGGGTATGGTAATCATCCAAAACTGGGTGACAAGTGGCATGCATAAAGAGGGTTCACGTCACTCGGGATGATGTCTCCTTCTTCCAAATGAACTGGGTGTCTGGTTTTCTCTGCTCCAAGCAAGGAGGTCTACACAAGTATTTCCTTAGTAACTCGTCGGCCTTGTTTATCATCTTGTATCCAAACCATTCCCATGGCTTCTTTAATCCAAAACAAGCTTATTGCCCAGAATTTCTTTCCACTTCAGAGTCAAAGTATCTGAGCTACTCTTCTCTGGAGAGTGTTTTTCTCTACTCTCATATATTGCAAATCTGTCTCTGTCCTCGAATCAACTCATTTATTTCTTTCCTTAGAAAGGTTGTGTGGGTCTGAATCCAAATTCGTGGTACGGTCTAGAAGTCTTACAGATGGATACCCTGCCACATCTCCTCATTAACTCTTGAGGATGGCCTTCTAGCTACTAGCTTGACTGGTAATTCATTTTTGGGTCAAAGGAATGTTGAGCAATTACACCCAGTAGGTACTGATGTGGTGAGGGTCATCTCAACCATACTTGGTTTCCCTTCACCATCTCTCTCATAGCATCCATGGCCTATCTTGGAAAACTTCCCCCCTTTCAGAGATTATGAATTGAAAGATATGATTTTGATATATAATACAAACTAGGAAAAGATAATTGCGTAGTTGATCTACTTACAAGAGAATCTCATCCAACCAATCATAAAAAAAAAAGAAATAAATATGTTTGCTAGATCCATAGGATCTTCTAGCATGCCTCCTCATCCTACACCATAAGGTTTTCATTGGATTCTTGTTTGTAAGACTGTATAGTCTGTCTTTGTTTTGATTGTGTCGATAGTCAAATTTAGTCCTTGTTATGAGCATATTTTGCATCATTGGGAAAATAGAGGTAATAAGAGTGAATCTAATGTATGGTATTTTCGGCAATCCCCTAAAATGTACCAAGTTGCAATAAAATTTGAACCATATGTAGGCCAAAGATAGATTGTTCTACATGAACCATGGTTTTGGTATAGGGATTTCTGTAATATCATGTTGTATATAAAGCATGTAGGGAATATTTGGTTTATTTTTTAGTGTCATGCAATCTGCCAAGAACAATGGGGTGGATGGTTCTATATTTTCATGTATAAGTACTACCCCAAAACATAAGAATTTGTTGATGTTATCCCTACAGATTTGATCTTTTGGCTAAGGTCAGAATTGGAGGAAGCCGCTAAATCAAATGTCTGGTTCTAATTTGGAATCATGTATTCTAGCAGTATTCTACAATTACAATATCATAGGCCTCATGATCTACCTCATTTCAAAATTAAAAGTAAGTTTTGGGGATTCAATTGTAATCCTAAAAATGAATGCGTGCCAGCAATGACGAAATCTCCATTTTATAGGTCATTTAACAGTCTCCCCCCTATGGCAACAACACATGCATCTCTTTCATCAGGAAGATATTAGTCATCAGATTAAAGGAAGAATAGTGGGCCAACCCACTTATCCTTGTGTCTTACTAGCCGAAAGTGGTGTTAGTTGGGTTCTATGGGTTCACGATACAAACCCACACTTTGTAATATTTTATGTAATAAATCATTCCGTGGGATTCGACTAAACCATCAAAGTGTATCTAGACTATTTGTCATCCGTAAAAGTATGATGGGTCCCCTTATGTCAACATGAATCTTATGGGACGAGATAACAACTGTAGTTCCCTTATGTCTGTGTTTGTGTCTATGTTGGTATCAGAGCCAAATACTATGTTTTCATATAATAACACCAGAAGCCGAAGGGTTTCCATATATTTCCCGAGGTCGAGTTGGATTCTACTTAGATTTGAGGTACCCTCAAATGTGTTGTCCCTATCATATGTAAAAGTTTCTCTTGATAATAAAATATTTGTTTTTGGTTATGTCCATATATGTGTTATATATTTCGATCCTTATGTTTGAAAGGAAAGTAGATGGGAGGTGACAATTATACAGAAGACGTGGGAGCATAATTTGTTTCCAAGATAAGTCTCTAAGACATTATTGCAGCGTTGAAGCCAAGTGGGCATGTGCGTCTGCATTTGTCTTTTTCCAGGTTCTGTTCAGTTTACCTTTTGTTATTGGTTGTTTTTCCTAGCTACAAATTCTCTTTTTGAAATTTGTAGTAGAAATAAAATATGGCACATTATGGATCTGGCTCAAGTTAGCCATTTGATTTATCAAGAGATGTTCAGAAAAATAAAAATTCATGGTTTGAAAAATTTCTTTCATCTTTCAAGAATATTGATTCACTATATAATACTAGGGTTATTACTTAAGAATTTGAACCCAATCCAAACTGGTCATTGCCTGAAATTCCTCCTGAAAAGATTTATGACTTACCTATGTTCAAGTTCAGAGCTACTACCCTCATTCATTATGTATCCACTAATGTTCCTATTTAAATATCAGAACCCATCTATTAAATATCTCTTCTCCATCGTGAAGACATTGAGTGGGCCTTAGAACAAGGCTATTAGTATATGCACTTAGGTTTTATTCAATTCGGCATAAATCCTTTGGTAATATAAGGATTAAATACATCTTTTCTATGTTGTGTGATAGATTCTTTCCATAACTATTTTCAAAATCCTTTAATATGTGGTTTCCAATCCCTTCTTCACAATGCCTTGATTGGTCCTCTGTTTTGCCTAGATTTCAAGTTTCACTTACTGATCCATACATTCTCGATTTTATGCAAGCTTGCATCCAATTTTTTGGGTTCTATATGTCCCCTCGATCAGAAATTTCTCAACTACATACAAGTGTGTGTTTGAGATTTGTGTCTACTACTCTTCCTGCCTTAAATACTAAAAATTTTACTCGTGCGACTCATGAAGGCATGGTGGTAGGACCATGAAATATTACCCCAATGCATCTGGGATTTACATAACTTTCAATCCCATAAGAGTGGAATGATAAATACACCAACCTACAAAACACATATCTTCCTCCTTTTGAGCCACAACATTTCACAATCTGTTAAACAAACAAAGGTCTAGTCCTCAGATTAGGAAGATCACAGAGTGTCATAATAGACACCACTAGTTTTATTGAACAATTCATAAAGTCTAGACCAAGTACATCTAGCCTAAAACCTCAGTCTATATTTATTGAGTTAGATGAACATATCTGAAATTACAAAAGCATACACACTTCTTGTAAATTCTGTGAAGCCTCCTCCTTTGTTCCTACTAGGTCTACTTTAGATATGGGTTCATTTGAAAAATATAGAGATACACCATTCTCTCCTCTTCCTCAACCTTCTCCAATTCAACCAGAACATCTAGGAAAACACTCTGACTGTGATGATGGTCTCCAGATAGTTGCTCCCCTAGAACTTAAAATGTTTAAATATGATCTACCTAGAGAAAAGGAGACATTAATAAAATCAACCACAATTCCTAAAAGATATTTGGGTCTAGGAAATTTTATTCCCAAATACAAAGAAGTCACTCTTATTGCAGACATGGATTTCATCCAGTATCGAAAAACCTCTAAATAAAAATTCCAATATATCATTAGGATGCTAAATTATTCCAACTATCAGTCTGTTTTCTTAGAAAAAAATATAGATGACATGGCTCATGATATCCTTCAAACAAAATCCCATATCACTAGTCTCCATACAAACTTAGATCAATCAGAATCTAGTTCTGCTACCAACTCAAAAAAACTAGATGAATTAACACAAAAGTTGGATATTGTTATGGAAGTCCTAACAGATTTAAGGACAAATCTAAAAAGAGAACAAGATTCTCTGTCTCCTCCCCTATCATTACCAAATTTGAGTTGCCAAGAATATTCCTTTTTTTTTTAATCCTGAATCATCATCACCCAAATCTCAGTTTCCATTATTGAAAGGGATAAACAGTCAACAATCAAATCTCCCCAAGATAAAGATAGTTGTAGATTTGGCCCAAGAAAAAATTCAAATGATTAAAAATTGGTTATCTCAACAAACGATTGAAATTAAAGACATAAAATAAGAAAAACTTGAGTCTTCCCAAGCTAATCAAGCAAATACACCAAATGCTGCAGATGAGCAAGAAAATCAATTGTTTCAAACTACATGGGAAAAATGGTGTAGCGCTAAATATGGGTCTAAGCACAAAATTCCATATGATCCAGCAAATTAGGAGGATCATTCAAGCTTTAGCAGAGAAAATATAGACCCTTCCCCCATATCCAATCTCAATTGTAAATCTAAAATGGAAATAGAGATGGTGATCCAAAAATGGAATGCTTGGGAAAAAACCCAAAAGGCCATTTTTAAGAACAAAGTCACTTGGAGTGAATTAACACTCAGAGTGACATGGGTTTTCACTGGTAACCTTGATCTTTGGTGGAAACACCTCAATCCTGAGGATAAAATCCACATGATGGAATCTAAAAAACTCCTTGAAGAACTCACCAAAGTTGTCTTGCATGAGTTTTATGGGGAAACGAAAGTCAATACCCGTCTATACTCATAATTGTTCATGAGACAACTGCTCTGTAATATTAAGGACCTTCCTGAGTTCTATTGCACAATGCAAGAGTTGTTAATAATCATGCTTACCTTAGGAAATACCTTTCTATTATGCGTGGAAAACTTCCTGACTTAGTACGAGAAAGAATGGAAGAAAGAAACAGAGACATTAAAGAACTCTCTCTTGTAGGAATTGATGAACAAATAATGACCACACTGCAGAAAGAATGTATCTGTAGGAAAACTGCAAAATCTGTAAAAAAGCAATTAGGATTTGATGGATCTGTGTTTGATATTTTTGCAGAGACCTACCATTTTGACTATAGTAAGGCTAAGGGAAAAAATAAAAGTTGTGTAGATAATTTCAACTGTAAAACCTGCAAATCTAAATCATATTTTAGGTCTAAGTCTACTTATCTTAAGTGTCAAACCAAGAAACCAAGAAATTGTTTTAGGCAAGATAAGAGGCCAAGGAAGACCTTATTTAATAAAAGGAAATCTCACATCAAGAAAACAAATTGCTACATATGCCACAAGTCTGGCCACTGGGCTAATCAATGTCCTCTACAAGGAAAGACTAAGTTCCAACATAAGCTAGTATATATATTCTCTCATTCTTATGATCCAGCTAAATGGGACTTGGTAAGTTCTCGTTCAAATAGTGAATATCTACCAGTCACATATACCTTTGATTCTGAGTATGATTGTGATTCTCTTCGCAATGTAAATACACTTGCAATTCATTTGGACTCTGATTCTATCACTTCTTATATTTATTTCCTTTCTATTCCTGACATTAAAATGTTCACTATATCTCATTCCTCTCCTGCTGAAATTCAATCCCAAATATTTTCCCTTTAGCTTCACCTCACCTATCTTACTCATGGATATTCTCATCTTACTCGCAAACTTCATTATGATATCTCCTCTCTCCAAAAACAAATATCCTCCCTTACGCAGCCCAGTGTGGTAAATTTGGAGGACTATTATACTTTTGATAAATATTTTGGCCCTAAACCTCCATCTTCACAAACTACTACTACCTCGTACATTCCCCTAAATCCAAATCCCCCAAGAAATTTCGTTTACAAAGAACCAAACTTCCTACACCAACGAAAATCCTATGCTAGCAGAAACCCTGCCCCAGTAAAGAATTATTTCTCTACAAGATGAAGAAGAATGGGCAAATCCTGCAAAATACCAATCCTCTATAATGCCAATCCCTATTTTTGATGAAATATTAGAAAGACAGATCAAAGAGAAAGGAGAAATGATAAATGAGAAAGAAATTTTGATCTTAAAAATTATTAATTCTGTTAATATTGATAAAACATAATTAGAAGAATTCAAAAAGAAAATGGATTACTTGCAAGAAAAAGAAATAAATCAAACTCTTGAACAAATGTCTGGTTCCCAACAACAAAGTAAGATGACAGAACAAGAAACTGAAAATTTAATACCAGAAGATCATTCTATCATGACTTTATACCTCGATTGCAAAAGATTGAATGATAGGATAATCATCACTGTTGATATAAAAGTACCTAGATGTAATTATCATTCTTTAGATGCACAGATTGGTACAAGAGAAATGTGTTCTTGTGAACGATTTGGATCCATTCCATTGTATTACTGACAACCTATCCAAACTTACTTTACAACAGTAAATAAGATTAAAATGCTAATTAAAAGGTTTTCTCTTGATTTCCCACTATTCTTGAATGGGATTAAAACTTCTGTCAATCTGTATAACTTTGATAATGGATATGATATATTTCTAGGACATGAGTTTTTTAATAAATATTTTCCTATCACTATTGGGACTAATCAAGTAATTTTTACAGTTCAAGGAAAAAGCATAACAATCCCCAGCAAAGAAAGTTATGAGAATAAGGTCCAAGACAAAATAGCCAATGTTGATGAGCTAGAACTATCCATAGAAAAATTGGCTAGATTGAAACAGATTGTCATACATGCAAACCTCCATGGATTAGAAATAATCCATGATATAAAAGAAAAAATAGAAAATTATTGCACCTCAGATTATCTAGATGCTTTCTGGATGAGAGAGAAATATTTTTTGGATATACCTTACTGTGAAGGATATCAAGATAAGCCCTAGAAGGCTTATGCTAATCACATGACCCCTTCAGAGCTTGAGTATTGGAAACAAGAGATCTAAAAACTTCTAAGAAGAAAACTAATTGAGACAAGTCGTAGTCCATGGGCATGTATTGCCTTTTATGTTAATAAACACTCTGAATAGAAACAGGGTAAACCCAGGATGGTTATAAATTACAGGGCGTTGAACAAAAAATTGTTTCCAATCAAATATCCATTACCTTCAAAAGATGCATTTTTTTGCAAAAATGGTAGCAATAATGTTTTCAATAAATTTGATTTGAAAATCAATTTTTGGAAAATTGGAATCACCTGAAAAGACAGGTTCAAAAAATCATTTGTGGTTCTGAAAGGGAAATACCAATGGCGTGTCATGCCATTTGGGTTAAAAAAC